>KL256481.1:0-38511 GCA_000699545.1 Podiceps cristatus | reverse complement strand
AAAGAGCAAGGATGAGTCTGCTTTCTTCAGAGACAGTGTACATCTAAATTGGTCATGGAATTACAGCATTAGTTCCTCCTCTGTGAAAAAATTGAATGACGCTGATGTCCTCTGTAAAATGCTCCAAGATCCACCAAATTTTCCTCAGTGGCACTTTGTAATTACTATCATTTATTGTATGGGGAAGCAGCAGATCTCAATTCCAAATCAAAAGTTAAAATGGAACCACGCAGACTTTCATTATCACAAAAGAAAATAGTGTAAATATAACCATAATGGAGCAAAAAAATAACAGGCAGTCATCACCATGCAGTAACTAAAAGAAATGCAATATAATTTTAAAACATTTTTTGCATACATGAGCTAAACAATTGTCCCAGATACTCTCATAACCACCAGTACATGCAACTGTTTTGCAAGATGTTGGACTGACAGCCCTGAAGGTTGTAACCCAACTGATCCCTGAAGAGGAATAGCACTGCCAGGCTTCTAGAAATCAAGAGTTCAGGCTCTTTGTTGACAAAATAGCTTTCATTTCAAACTATCAGTGAGGACAGCAAGTGGAGTACTAGGTCTTACCATGTCCCCCCCCATGGAATGGGGGGAAAAAATACTTAAGCTCTGAAAAGTGATACAGCTGATGGAAATAAGGAGGATGAAGCTGAAATCTGAAGTTTCTACACAGACTTCAGAAGTGACTGAGAAAATCCCTCTTAGTCTCCCACTCCTAAAAGGGAGTATACATCTCATATTTCCCTCTCCTTTGTTCATGTGGTACAGTCAGATGCGAGCTCCTCATTCAGAGATCGTATCTTTGTATACATACTTACTATGCTGGCTGACATTACAACTAAGCATGACTGACATAGTGATAAGAATTTTACATATTCTGTAAAACAACTGTCAGGTTATTAGTATTAAGCTCTATGTCTTCAGACAGACTTGAGTCACTAACCTACTACCAAGAGTTCCTATATTCCTTGACAGGAAACTCGTGCAAGCCACTGGATTTTCATACCATGGGGCAGCTACTTGGTTTTTAGCCAGCTTGTCTCGTTTTTCTGTTGACTAAGTAGCTGCTGTCAGAGATCCTGAGCATGTACAGCCGATGTGCTCATGTGCAGTCACCATTTGTGTAATATCACCGTATTTGTCGCCTTGCATTTCAAAGATGACAACCCTACTTATAAATTGTAATAATCACTCACCTGTAGTCCAGTAACCTTTCCATGAGGCGAGTCACGGTGGCAATTAAAGAAACGCCACTTTCCCTCCATGTTTCCCGCTCAATTTTCTTCAGCAGACTGAAAAAAAAAGATCCAGAATAATTTCACCATTTATTTTTATCTATCACTATGACAACCACTCTGCTTTTACCAGTACCTTAATACCTTAGCAACGTCTTCAATAGTTAGATTTCCTTTTACAAACACCCTCCCAAGAAGCACAATTTGCAAACAATGTCTTACCTAGGATAAGGACCAAAAAGTGGAATTCTAGTCCAGGAAGCATTGACAAAACAAATGATTTTTATATTAGCTGCATCAGGTTAAAATATATCAAATACCTAATTTTCAGAATATATTAATATCCCAAAGACTTTAAAGAACTCTTACACAAAATTCACGTATTAGTTTCATGCTGATACTTCAGAAAATGGGGAGTTTCAAGATGTACCTAGAAAAGACTATTTATCAACTCAATATATGTTCTCAATGGGACCTCAACTTTTTAACAAATATTTTTCCTCTTCTCTCAAATATTTCATCACGTATGAAATTTAAGAATGGGGAAGGGATTTTAATAAGATGATTCCCCCCCTTCATTTAGTATTTCCTTCTGAGAACATACTATCATGCATATGTAAAATTCCATTAGCTTAAAATGTCATTTTTTAATTAAAATCTCTGTTGTGTTGAATTTTTACACTAATGTAAATGCAGATTTCACGTTGAAGTGAAAAGATTTCAAGATGGTGTTGTAAATGGAGCTGTCAGTAAAATTTTACTTAATATTTCTTTCTGTTACAGGCCTCTGATTTTCACTGCTTAAGTTTATCAAATATTAATCATTTGGGCATGAATTTCCCACATTCCCTCTCTAGGAACAAACAAGGAAATATCTATGTGCAGACTTGTGTTACTTGTATGCTTTGGTGCAGGACCTCAGGTAGATGACATGCCCATGGAGATATTTTAGCAGTCTGCCTAAAAATGCATGCACTCAGGTACAGTTTACTTAGACGTCTCTGCAAATTGCCACATCCATATACTCAGAGCTTTTTAGAGAGTTGTTAATAGCGTCTCCGAACCTTCTGTCTGCAGTGGGCAAGCTGTCAGCTCCACTGACCTTCATCTATACTGAGCATGTTCAGTCCCATAAAACTCCTACGTCCAAATTTCACCAAACATGTAACAGCGCCCAATAACTCCTACATGCCAACTGCACTAGCTATACAACTCCAGCTCTGTTCAGCTCCTCACATACAGGGGGATGTCACAGATGCAATTCTCCAAACTAACTCAACCTAAATGAAGCTGTGCTCTGCTGGAAGCAAGGAGGAAACATTGATCTTCATTCTGCACCCTTGTATTGGTCTTTGACTCATTACTTCTCCTTAGGAGGCAACCAGATGTCTGTCCTTCGTGTTCAACAGTGGCTACCGTCATTGCTAGCAGAGACAGATGACAAGGCCATCCTTAACCAGAAGAGGCTGAAGCACTGATCTGGCATCTCTGCTTTCCGTACAGAATACAGAGGCTAACTTAATTCACTTTTAAACCCCTTATGTTCATTTCAATACAAGTTTTTATGTCTAACAAGAACTAAGACTAGAGCCTGTTACATTATTAAGCACTGATTACTGCACTGATTTTTTTTTCTATTGCCTTTCAAGCCTGTGTTAAACAGGAACATTTCAGCCTAAATTCATCAAAATAATTACCTACAGTTCCTGTAGAAAAACAGCAGAAGTCTGACTTCTCTTTTAAAACAGATGGTTTTCATCTGCATTTGACTTATGCATGTGCTGTATAAATGTATTGACATATTCGTTATAAATATACAATTTCTACAAATGGCTTGTGTAGATACAAAATACTTATTCAAACTGACATCAATGTCGTCAGTTGAACAATTTTATGACTTGCCTTCTGATGCACGCCTCCCCCTCTCCACCATACATCTTTCACCACAACACACAGAACAAACACTCAGAATGAAAGAGCTACTCAAATACATCCCTTGGCTTCCTTGCGGCTATATCTAGATAGAATTAAATTCCTGTTACTTACAGGTCCCAAAGCCTAGCCAAGATGTTCTACAATGCACTAAAGTGGATAAACAACATGGACAAACAATGAGAACGTTCCTGTCTTACCCATGCTACTATAGCCTAACCATTAACTCATAGGCATCTGATCCTAGAGGTGCCTTAAAACATCTGGATGTCTATTTTGGAGTATAATGTCCACCAGATACCTCACTATAGACAGAGGTTCCCTCACCCAGTCAGACGGGTCAGTCAAACTTTGCTGCAAAAGTTCAGAGATCAGTGAGGATCTACCCAAACCCCACAAAAATATTCAGCAGGGCTCCAAAAGACTCAGTCCAGACAGAGTCTAGTGGACTGGGCAGTGCTGAATTCAGTCATGCAATTGGGGGAAGAAATTCAGGTGACTGAAAACAGCACGAGAGAGGTAGCAGTCATCACTTTTTATACAACAGCTTCATGGCTAGAGAAATCACACCCATAAACTGGCAGAGCTCAGTATTAAATGCCTGCTCAGCTTGAACATCAGCTCCAATTTCTTCGCTGTCAGGCCCCCAGTTTCTGTACTTCAATAATGCGGCCACCTCACCTCCAAACCTGAAATGGCTTGTGTTTGGCCAAACTGGAATACAGCTACAGAAGTAATAAACTGGCAGCATCCATTGGATTTGGAAAAAAAGAGCTACTTGAGCATATCCCTTGGCTTCAAAGGATTTTATTCTAACCACCAACTGTTTAATAAAGTGAAATAATTCTTTTCCCTGTGCTAATTAACTCAGGAGTTCAATTGCAGTGTTACAGTGCAAATGTAGATCAGCACACCTTTCATACCACGATTACACTGGGTAGCAATTACAACATCTAGTTTCTCATGATAGCAAAACGTTCACTACTCCATGCTTTGCAGCAGTTCAAATGACATCAGGAGCTAATCACTGAGGGGTCACATTCAAGTCCCTAGAAAGACATTGATTCAAAACAAACAGTAGTCATCTTCCCCCTACTTTCACTATGTCTTTTCATTTGATAAAGATAATTCCATTATAAGCAGTGAAATCTAAGCACATAATGTTTTAGATATGTTCAGAGATGTTTATGATTTGTCCTTGAAAACCTAAGATGCTCAAAGGAAAAATGCAGTGATTGTCTCAGGGAAAAAAAGCAGTTAACATGGGAGTTGAGAGATTTAAATTCAGTTTCCGATTCAGACAAAATAAACAAGTATGACGAAACCTGAAAGTGTCACACCCACTGCAGTTACTAGGCTGTATCCAAAGTAGGTGTGTTCATCCCCTTGGCTCCCAACTGTACCCATCAAAACCGACCATGCCAATCCCCAGAAAGATCAGGTAATATCGCAGCATTTACTTTCATGAAAGATGACAAAACCACTGTTTGCTGCAGAACTACATTACTGCTTCACAGTCCTTGGGTACATACCACATCTCTGTACGCTTCAGTCTAAACAAGTCTGCTTTCTTGCACTGTCCAAAGATGCTCTTACTATATTGCTTAGTTTAAATTGCCCATGGAAGAAATAAAGAAAAAAAAACCCCAAAACTCAGGCTAACTGACCCCATTCCCTTGCATCCAGCTCTCTAAACTGTCCATCTGATTGTAGTAATTTTCCTTCACATGCCCTAGAACACTATGGCATCCTCCATTTTACATTAGTATCTTCTGCAAGCTCTCCTCGAGAGGTGATAATGTATGGAGTCAAATCAAACTCAGATAAAAACCTAATGATAAATATTTTTTCTTAAGCAGGAAGTCAACTTGAACAGTTAGTCTGAAACTTCCCAGAGAGTTTAGTTTTAACTTCTGTTATTCCAGAAGAGAAACAAGTACACTGATGCTGTGAGACATTTTGCAATTTAAATGACTATGACTGTCTTCAGCATTTAGATTTATAAAAGGCTCTCATCATTTTTCACTGTGTCTTGTTTAACATCCCCCAGTTTAACTCAAAACCGCAAAAAAAATTAGGAACTCTATTTCATACCAATATGCTTTCTTAAAGAATTTTAAGTTATTTCAGTGACAGACATACTGATGTATTTTGCACATGAGAATGCATTTAGACTTCATTTTATAATTAGAGCTTTTCCCTTAATGATAATTTTGAAGTTAGAATACTGTGTTACTAAAATATTGAATTCATCTTACCTTTTATTGTCTTTACTCAGATTATGAAAAATTTCATTAATAATAACAAGAAAGTTCTGCTTTAGCATACTGTACTGTTGTTTACCATTATTCATCCATTTCCATAATATTCTGCCTAATCTCTTTAACCACTTTTGCTTCTGTAAATGATAAATATTTAGGAACTGTATTTTTTCCAACTCAGTACAATTACAGACTATTCTATGTTTGCTGTTCACAGACACTGAGATCTGAATGTTGTTATTTAAGCAAAGACAACATAGCTAAAACTGATATTTAAAGAAGAAGGAATGGTTAAGATGCCACGTAAACAGAAAAAGATCATGTGTTTAATAGTACTGAAGAATACACAGCTTGGAATGGTGAAGAGGAATAGATCTCACACTAAACACACCAGAAGTAAGTGATATCTTCCACATAACTGGAACTGAGTTCTCAGGAACAGCAGAGACAGAGTCCAGTTAGTTATTTTGTACCTGTACTCTGTGACGATCATTTATTTCAGTCAATAGGATAACTTATGGACAACCTTAGGGATTTCAGCATTATTACTAGCTTTTCCTATTAAGATTTCAGTGATATGTAATTTGTTAAAATATACTAAAAGCTTAACAAGCAATTTATAAAAGAAAACAGTAAGAAATAATCTTATCAGAATAAATAAAACTATATATACATCAAACAAGAAATCAACAAGTGATGTGACACAGATGAGTTCAAGTTTCTGTCAACAGAAAATTACTTATTAAACAGCTTTTTGTTGAATTCTCATGCTTTGTTTTCAAAATGCTCCATTTGAGCTCTACCTGCACCCTATGTAATTATGAAGCATTTCTTGTTTTTCTGATTTTAAAATTAGTAGGTAGAGAGAATGTTCTGTGATATAACAGATTTAGCCTTTCCCAATTATAGCTGTATGCAAGAAGTATGGCCAGACAAGTACAGACAGACTTTACAGATGCCGTACAACACCATAAAATGTTCTTTTCCTCATATTTTCAGAAAAAAAGGAAAAAACCCAAACCAACCAAACCCCCCCCCCGAGATTCACAACTGTTTAAAACATTACTTCTCTATAATGACATTAACATCTCATACAACCAACCAAACTCAAGGAATTAGTGTAAGATAAACATATTACTCACATACTGTTGAAGAGCTCTCGGTATGTTTCGTCACCTTTACCTTCCGACATTAGGCTGTCCAGTTTGTCAATCAGTTTTGCTTCCACCTGCAACATATAAGTGTGGTGTAAACAGCTTCTTTTTCCTTTAATAAGATTAGAGAAAATTGAAGGAAGATTTGTTTTTATGTAAGGGACTTTGCTAAATGGATATCTTAGAATTATTGGTCAATAATGTAAATCTGATAAGTCACTTCATCTCTTTGAAGCTGTTATCATTCTCAAGGTTTGTGGGATTTTCTTTTTTTGGTGTGTGGGTTTTTGGTTTTTTTTTTTTTTTTTTTGAGGGAGGGAGCTAATTTAAATTGAGCAACGTGACTTTAAAACTACAGGCTGAGTAGCATTTGCTGCTGCTAAGGCAGCTATCTATTTATGGAGTCAGACAAAAAGCACACAGCCCAAATAAATTGCCTGAATTCTCACCGCAGGGCTGTAAGCACAAGCCATTTTCTTAGAGTTCAATAGAAATATCATCTTTTCTGACCTGCACCCCACTCTTTTATAAATTATTTTTTATAAATGTCTGTACTGTTCAGAACATTTGGGGGCTCAGACTTACTCTCCCAACCTTCCTTACCTGCCACTGATTTGGCTAGAAATCCAATTTGCTGGATTTAAGTATTAGCTATCAAAGAAACTTACAGAACGTATCTGGTGGCTAATGACTCTTTCAATGCATATTTCAAAGTGTATTGATTATAAAAAAATATAGAAGTGGAGCTACACTGTGTGTTAATATTTCAAACCTCCTTTTTAGCAGCAATATATTCCCAACCACAAATCTAGGGGAGAAACCAAGCTGTTGTCAAGATATTTTATTAGAGAATAAATCTATTACAATTTACATTTAAACCCAAGCTGAAGACACAGAGAGGCAGAACAACTGGATTTTTTTTCCTTCTCATTCCTTGTTAACATTTCTATGGTGATTTTTAACAACAAGCTTGTATCTTAATAGTGAAAAGGTACCTACTTACATCACATGCACTCCTTCATTCTTAATAATTTGTTTTGTGTTTCAGATACAGCTCCCACCCTAAGCATTATGATTGCCTGGGAGTAATTCAAATACTTTTGCTTTCCTTCATTTGAAGCAGCAGGAAGGAGGGCACTGAGAAATAAATGGTTTGAGGCAGTCTGAAAGAACTGAGTGGGAGCTGCAGGAGCAGATGGTACACTTGGTCGTTCCTTCCTAGCCTGTTAAGAAGGTGTTTGAGCAGCAAGAATACTTGGATCCTTACAGAAGAACATTCCTCAGAAGGACCATCTGATCTTTTTTCATACTAACCGGAAGGGAAGCTAGTTGAATCCTATCTAACCAGTAACCTGTACTGCTGTAAAGCAGAGATGAAAAGACACCAGTACAAAATCAGCCTTGTTGAAGACAACTCAAGTTTTGTTCCTCACTTCAGCGGGCCATGGATTTTATCTCTTATCTTACATTACTAATATGATAGCATTAATAGGAGCATCTTACTACCCCTGCAGAGAGTAAAAAGGGAAAACACTGGTAATCCCTCTCCAACAGGTATAATGTTGTGGCTACCTTCTCCAGCCTGAATCACCAGTGGTTGGGACCAGCGCTCTCTGAAGTGCCTGAATTTCAGTCCTGTTTTATAAACAGCTTCACATATGGTACCTGTTTAAAGTTGCCACTTCGCCTTTGCTCCCAGTCCATCATGTCATGGAAAATGGGAATCATTACATTCCTCAGGTCTGGCTGAGGGATCAGGGTCACTTCCAGGAAAGGGCCAATCAATGCTGGAATAAAGTGAAGCTTGTGTTCCCCTACAATGAAAATGAATTTGAATGTGAATTGAGTGTCTTGTGAACTATCAAGCAACCGAAATACTAACTGAAGAATTAAAAAACAGCACTCTAAACATCTGTAGATTTTTTTAGCTCATGTCCATCACAGCATGGGCTATTTCTTAAGCCTAAAAAGTACAGAGAAAAGCTGTAGACAATAGAAGAATATAAGGTTAACATAATTGATCAGATTTTATTATGCAATACTGAGTTCAGAAATTACAGTAGGTTATCTGGATCCCAAGCTAGTCTTGCAGAAGGACAACAAAGAGAGACAAAGCACCCTATGGGCATTTCACTTATTTTCCTAGGAACGGTTGGGTTTCTATGTTCTGCATTCTTGTGTTTACAGTATGGTTAATTATGCGATACTATGCGCTCATCAAAAAGAGCCAGGCACTTTGATTTTTACCTATCTCCAGTTTTGTGAGTACAGAAATGGAAGTACATGTTTTGACTGCAGGAAAGGGAAGATGTGACTCAGCTGTTCTCAAAACAACTCCCTTAAAAATCAGTGCTAAAACATCTTCCATTGACTCACCATAGTCTACTTAGCAAAAACTACAAAACTCAGTTCTTGTCAGGAAAGCTAGAAATGACATACAGTAAAGACTGACAATTTAGTTTCAGTTTTCCAGGTGTAAGACTTCTGGTATCTTCAGAATAGGGGAATTATGAATCATGATGCACGGACTTTCCAAGTTGGGAATTAATTTCGGTCCCAGCCTACCTCCGGATATTCCAGTGGGCAGTCACTCCTGCCTGCTACTCTGTTTGGTGTCTGTGCAAAGGAAAACCAGAATCCCCTTTGCTGGAAACATCCTGGAATGCATATCCATAGGAAAGCAAAGCGATTGTACAAGGATGAAGGCTTATGATGACTCTTCACTGCTAAGAGAACTGTAAAATGCTGACGAGCATAACACCAATTATATGAAATATCCTGACTG
This sequence comes from Podiceps cristatus, assembly GCA_000699545.1. NCBI lineage: Eukaryota > Metazoa > Chordata > Aves > Podicipediformes > Podicipedidae > Podiceps > Podiceps cristatus. Next base: position 29,132 of record KL256481.1, on the reverse strand, counting down.
CAGTATTTAATTGGACACATTACCAGACAAACTCCATATTGTACCCCCAGAACTCTTCCCTGTTGAAAGGCATAGTGATTCCAACACGCTTGCCCATATACTGGGTGTCTTTTCAGCAGAAAACAACGTGAGTGGGGAGATGATGCACACTAAGGTCTTATCGTAGCATGCAGGAAGCAGATGGGACCCAGGAGTGGATCCTTGATATACCAGTTTAGAAATATCCATCATGTAGCCAAATAATTTAGAGGGATGCCTTAGAGTAAGCAATCCTAAGTAGTGTAAATGAGTAAAATATTAATAAGCAAATATTTCTTATTTTGAACATTTCTCTTTCTAGTACAGGCTCATCAGAGAGACCAGGATTTTACAACTACGTATCTTGCTGGGGAAAAGATTTACAGAATTGAGATGACGGTATCTCGGTAACCACCAATGGTCTTCATATCTTTAATAAGCTCTTTAATGAAGTGAACTATTGAGTAACTGAAATATAAAGATGACAAACATAGTGTCCAAATCTTCTACTTGCTTTTGATTTTCTTCCCAAACAACATTTAATTGCATTTCTCTGAGGCTCATACTTCCAGTTTGCACAGTTTTTGCTTATAAATATAAAAATATTCCTAAGTTTATAACCAAGCATATATTTTTCTTGTGTTGTCCAATGCATCATTTATACATCAGTCACTGATTTGTTTATGCCTTTATATTATAGTGCAACTAGGGCTTAGGGGAAGATTTGATGCAAATCCAGCATCTCAAGAGAGCTTCAGAATTAAGATGTATGTCTGGTTCCTTAAACTGTTTGGCAACAAAACTAAAATTGTGAACATAAGTATATTTATTACCAGGCATAATAATTCTGCCCAAAAAGAGCAATACTTTTTTTTCTAATTTTCTCTGATGGTATTTTCAGTTCTCTTCAAAGAAATACAGATAGGTCAGATACAGTGGTCAGATACAGTATCAAGGCTGCAAATGATGAGTTTAGCTATAAAGAAGGGAACGGCACATGACTAGGGTTCTCTTAAACTTGAATCAAGACTTCACGTGAACTTAATTATCAACAACTTCTCTATCACTGACAAGTGTATTTAATAGGTGAAGAAATAATAACTGTTTTTCATTTCATGAGCCACTGATGATGTGTTTGCTTACTTACCTAAATTTTGCCACATGCTGAAGATTTCACATCCCATTGTCACCCGCATGTCACCATATCTGCAATGTATTAAAAAATAAAGTAAAACAGTAAATGATCATTTAAGAAAATCATTTAAGTAAAAGATCATTTAACAATGCCATTCTGTGACACTGTTAAAGTGACCATAAAGTAGTCCACAAAAAACATGATTTCTTCCAAGTTTGTGCTCTTTCCATTGTACTCATTGTACTGGATTCCGAAATCCAGATTTATTTGCAATATTGTCAAAAGTACCAGTTCTTTCTAAATGCTATACAGCAGTAACACAGCTGTGAAGCAAAAGCTATTTTTTGCAGTAATGTGCTGTAGTTCTCTCTCTGAGAGGAAATACTTTTGCTCTACCTTAAAGAAATACAATTAATTCATAGACACAATAGTGCAGTGCCTAGCAGAAACACCTGAACCCATGTGAATCAACTTATGCATGTACTGGAAATTAGCGTTGGCACTGCTACAACCTGGCTATTTTGCTCCCAGTATCTGAATGAATTTGGGCACTTCTACGAAGGCTGCTATCAACGCCGAAGACCTATACAAAGGACCAGAACCAACTCTCATTCTACTCATTGGAAATACTGTCACCGTTACCTTTTTGGTAGGCCTTTTGCAACCTCCCATGCCCTGCATTTTGAGAAGTGTTTGATCTATTATAGCTTTCTAGAAGCTAACAGCAGTACTTACTTTTCTAAAACCTTTTTCTTCTTGGAAGGTGTGAACATCTCCAGTTGCAGACATAACTGGTTTATAAAAATGACAGCAAGAAAAAAGTAGGAATCCCATATCTAAAATAAGCATATGGCATTTGGTTATTTCATTTTCTCAGTATCACCATTTTATGACCATTCAAGATGCAAATTTTCGAATCACATCACTTGTTTCAGTCTCAACTAATAAATTACTCAAACTATTTTTGACTGAATTTCTTTGCATTCAAATATACTTTTTACCAGCCCCAAAATGTTCAGCAGAAATAGATCTATTTTACATGTTCTACATCTCTTAAGTGTAAAGGTTTCAGAGTTGCGGATAATTTCTTTTCATCCCTCCAAATCGAAAAACCTTACCTTCTAAATTTGGAAACATTTTTTGGTATATTTAAATAGAAAACCAAAAAAATTCTGAGACCTCAAAAGCTATCACATAACAGAATTGGCATTCTCTGGCCCATCCTACTTCATAATGCTATTTGCAAGTCTCACTTGCTGCAGGCTTCACGGGGCAAAACCAAAGCCAGGTTTTGTTAACATATTGTAAATATACAGATGTTTTGTGCACATGCTTTATGAATCAGACGTTGATTCTTCTACTTAAAAGAATTAGAGATAAATTTAAAGATAAATTAAAAATACATTCAAATATTATTATAACCCTATTATAGATGCTCCATGGCAGAACGAAAAAAAGAAGTGTAGGGGGAGCCCTATTCCAGACACTGTAGTTCTGCAGGATAGTAATAACATGGCGAAGCAAGTCTAAGGAACATAGATGCCGCCTTGTCTACAGGCAAGTCTTCTATCAGTTTTAGCCTCTGAATTGGTAGAACCCCATAAAGCATAGGCTTCCTCATGTCCAGTTATGTCAAGTAGATAAATCTGTACTCCTTCCAGTTTCTCCAATTCAGGAGCCTGAATTTTCCGAGATGCATCCACAACTCTGCTGGAAGTGATCAGTAGCTCACTGTCTTCTCTAGGAAGGAAATTCTGAACTTTTTATGGTGAAAGCACTTAGATTAATGTCTCTTGATTGGGCAGAATATTTGTTCAGGTTTCCATAGGAATGGGTCTGTTCAGATGCATTCCTAGGTCTTCTAACCTGAATCCTAAAAGCATCATTCTGTAACTCACAGTTTATCATAGGTGCCATTTCTCCCTATACGAGCTTCACCAGGTAGTGTCATAATTTTTTTGTTTTAATTATGCAGCATGTTAATTGGTCTTGAGAAATTACAGAAATGCAAATCCATATTTTTGATAAACTTGCATCGATTCAAAAATGGAATCATTTCCCTTTCTACAGTAACTCCAAAATAACAGACAAATAATAAAATTAGCTTCTATAGTCCAAAAAATTGCTATGCAAGAATCCTGAATAAGTAGTCTAACATAAAAGCTGAAATAACAAAATGAAAAATAAGAAGAAATGTAAAAAACCCCACAGCACTCCTGATTTTTAAGACAGTCCTGTACTTAAGATGAAAACTTCATCTCTGAGCACTTGAAGTTGCTGATTTAGACACTGGAGCTAAGTTTAATAGTGACCACCCAAGCCATGGGATGATGTAGCAGTTATTGCATCTGTCTGAGATTAGACACATTTACTCTACCTTGTAATCAAAGTTTTCATTTAAGAAGTTTTTACGAAGGGCATCCGAAAGGTACAATACTGTAGTAATGATCACACTGGGAAGAAAAGAATGAAAAAAGAGTAGTTTTCATTAAGCGGAAATTCATATTTAATACTCAGAGCCAGGCGATTTTCCCGTGAAGAAATAGATGTACCATGTATGGTGGTATTAAATACTACATTTTAAGCATATACAAATATCTGACTACTAACAGCACCTATTGACAGAAAACATGCACGTTAAGAAAAAAAAAATAAAAATAGATGTGATGTAAGAATGTGTGCTGAAAACAGATGGTCTGTATAGAAGAACATAATTGATCAAAAAAACAAACCATAAATTTTGTTCTGCAAGTAATGCCGATATCAGATTTAATACACACTTTGCCCTACCAGCACTAATACATACAGTTGGTCAATTTGCTTTCGGCTTTCTTGGTACTGAAAATACGTACGTATAAATTATAAATATACAATATCTAGTAATTACCAATATACAATATCGACAGCCCTATTCACAACAAGTCTTTTTAATGACAACAGATAAATGCAAAACCGCATGAGCTCTGCGAGAAAGATCTGCACCTGAAGATCTCTGCTCTGTATGTTGCAAATGGTCAGACATTGCCCTACATTGACACCTGCCTGAATTATATTAATCTATTTTAGATAAATATATATGACCAAAATCCTTTCACAGTGGTTGTCACCAGAGGTCAATGACAGCCTTGTTCATCATAGCAACCAAGTTTGGTAATCTACAGAAACAGAACATCCTTAAAGAGTATTTAAATATAATTCGTTTCAATGATTTAATCCTTAAGCTAACCTCTGCAGCACCTGTGTCTATCAACATATTTAGTCAAGCCAAAAATCCATATAAACCATTAAATTCTTTTTGAAAGTAGCCAGTAGTGGATGCTTACGGGGGAGGAAAAAAGATAAACACAGAATGTTCTTTTTGCTGTTACACTCATCTATTTTGCAACAATGAACTGTTTAAAGACCTGAGAAAAAAGATATATCTACACATTTCATGTAATTACCATATATCTACTATTAATACATCTAGTATGTCTTTGAACATGGTTCTTGACCTGTATGCCGTTACAGTCCAAAAATTTTTTCTTTCTCCATACATTGGACTTCATTTATTTACTATTTTTTCAATGCCTTCAATACAACATACATTTTATTAAATATAATAACAGCAATATATATATTTTAAGGGTATAATAGTTTTCATCTTCACAGCACTGAAGAATTATATATTAACCAATCCACCTAAGAGATAAATTATGTTTTTCTTCTGGCACTTTTGACAAATTTCAAATTTATAAATACAAAATGGCTACATATCATTTAGCTTATTACTAGTTCAAATGTTTACTTCCATTTTTCTACTTTGAAAATGACTGTCTCTGCCAAACTTTACCTTCTGTTTTGATGTGTCTGAACACCTGTAACAGCTGAGTCTGAGATTGTTTTTAGAACACCGCTTGAGTCTCAAGTTTCATTTGTTCCTAGTTCCATTGCTCAAATGTCATTTTCATACATATTATTTTCTCCACAATTACACTGTAGCTTTTCTATCCAAGTAGTGTTCCATGTTTAGCACTCATCTGTATAGTTTACCCTACTCTTCCACCAACGGGGAGTTACAGTCTGTGTACAGCACTCCCCGTTGCAGCACAGAAGACCAAGTGAAATGTTAATAAACTGTAATATAAGCAAAGCTAAGAATCAAGACATGGATAAGAAAAGAGTCCCGTCATCCTTGTTATTGTGCATGACTTAATTTACAGGCCATATGTTTCACAAAATGGAAATAGTTTGCATATTTCAGGAAGATGTTCTGATAGAAAAGGTCGGCTCACCAGAACTATTGCTATGTAAAATTTCAACCTAAGTCCAAAGTAATAAATCACTGAAAAACTGTATGCAAGAGAAAATTGCATAAATCGGAAGAACTGCAACCATATTGCCAAGCTTACATTACGTAGTTCTATTTGTCTGAGACAATTCCTTTCTTGCCACTTTCTTTCCACAGCAGATGAAACTGAAGATAAAGATCTGCTTCAATTCTTACGAGAATGTGATCAGAGTAGAAATCTTAAATGCAATTTTTAGAATATTTTTCTTCCAGCATTTTCCTGAGATAACAGAGTAACTGCAATGCAGGTATGTCTTGCTATAGGCAGCATAGCTTAGGTTTGATTTGGTAAGCCAAAGATATGATATGGATTAGTTGATAAAACCTGGGTCTGTAGAGTGTATATGTTGAGATAAAAAATCCTCAAACCATCAGACTGAACACAGAAAGATGAAACCATTGTTTCTGACCCACAATCTCTTATTTGGAACCCAGAACAAACTAAAATCAGGTAGGACAGAAAATATTGCTAAGGTTGGCGGTTCTCTGTCCTCCTAACGTAGGTTCTATTAAAAAAAGCAAAAATGCACAAAGCAGAGCCAGCAGCCAGAGGACAGATGGACAGCTGCCCGATCCGGTACAATACTCACATTCCAAGTTGCTTTCCAGCCAATGATTTCAAAACAACAACAACATTTATTTAAAATCCATTTGAGTGTCCAACTAGAAAACACTGAGTTTGTGGCAAGACTTGCTTTCCTTCCTCTTACCACCTGCCACAAATTTGCTCAGAACTACCAACTGTTTCACAGGAGAAAAACCTCTGCTTTTAGCTACTAAATTATTCGGGGCTCATTCACAGAATGCTAACCTGAGGTTCAGTCAGGGCAGTTTTGACAGAGTGGCTTTTCCATTACATTTTCACAGCAATAACCCGTTTGAAAAAAATCAAAGCAGCCCCCAGAAGTTCAACAATTTGTTTTCTGCCTGGACTGTACTCTGGCAACCTGGCTTTTGCCTGGGCAGCCAATGGTAGAAAATGAAAGCTTTCCTCTTCCATTCTGATATGGGACAAATACGTAACATTAGCTTCTCGTTTCATCCTTTGCTATTTCAAAGTGAAATCTTCCCAAGCACAGAGGTGTTTGAACAGAAAAAAAGTTTCTTTCAGACTTCATAAATAAATGAAATAAACCTAGAGACACACATATGTGTACATATCTATTGTTATATGTATATAAACTTACTCATACATACATACCTATGTGGATATATATGCTTTTTGTGACAGACTGAATGTCAAGTTCAGTTGTTAGCAACATTTTGTATTACATAAAAGCAAGAATGTTGTTAGCAACAGTGTGTATTACATAAAAACAAGAATTTTTGTTCACTGTAGGAGTCTCAGACTCCCACACCATGGGAACTAACAGGATTCTTCAAAGCAGCCATAATGATGAAACTAATGCTAATTCAATGCCTTCCTTTACTGTATATTCCATTTGAGTCACTTTTACAAAAAGAATAATAATGTCTTTCAGTCATTACTGAATTGGGTAACCAAAAGAATTCTCTGTTTGAAGTCCCTATGCCCACTGTCAGTAGATACATTTGGAATTTTAGTATAATCAACACACTGTAGTAAATCTTACCTTACCTTATAGTAATATTCATGCATCCATTTTGCATGCTTATAAAATTCAAATTGAGAATTGGATGATCTAGCATCTCTACCAGTCAACAAAATGCTGAAAGGATATACATAGTTAACCATACAGAGATCTTTGAAATTAAAGCTTCTTGCATACCGAGAGCAGAAAACTTAGTGGAAAACTAGTTCCTTCTTCAATAATACATAGGCATAGTATGTTATAACTATCAAACCTTTGCTCAGCAAGTAATAAAAACTCGCTTTGCTCTCCAAAAGCCTCCTCAGTTGTTAATGAAACGTGACAGACCTGGAGTTCAGCTGAGTCTGTTAAATACTCTCAAAAGATGCCAGTCAAAGCATTAGGTACATGATCCTTTTCCTAACCTTAGGGTAACTTAAGCAAGTGACCATCACACAGTGATTTCCAGCTGAGAGAGACACTGTGAAGGTGTTATCCAGAAGCTTCAATTTTAGTCTGGCCTATTTTATTAGAGAATTTTGGATGCCTCTCTGGCACTAGACAACTGATTCGGACATCTTCCTGTATTCTTTGGTGTTTATTTGCATGTACAAACAGAAGCTTTGCTTAGAGGGACAGCAAGCTAGCTTACCACCGAGCTAACGGAGAAAGTAAGCCTCTCCCTATCATGAAATATATTTAAACTATGTTTTAACATATTTTGTCACTCAGTAGTAACAATCTGTGTCAAAAATATTAGATAACCGTAATAATTGTTTTGCTTCGCTGAATATATGCTGATTAGCTCGCTACAGATATTACATGGTTATGCAGTTTTAAACACAGTTAATTTCTGCTTGATTGCTAAAAGCTAATAAACACTTAAGATTTTTTTGCATGTTCTCCTTCCATCACAGAACACAATTTGAAAAAGATCTATTTCTCTGCTTTAGTATTAAGTCTGCCTTTTTAAATGTTACTTTATTTCTCAAATTTTGGAAGTCAATTGGTAGTTTTTTAATGTTAGCCATAAATATTTTTCATGTTGGGCATCCAGAAATTCAGAATTATACTTCATGCATGTGTCATCACGAAGTATCTTGATTTCTGGATAGTTACATATTTGTTTTCTTGAGCTCACAGTATCTTTTTTTTTTTTTTTTTAATCCCAGACAGCATCCAAATATCAGATGCTACATAATAACTGAAAATACTGCAACAAGATAGAAAAAAAATCTAGAAGCCAGGGGGCAGTAATATTTTTTATATATAAATATTATATGTTGAAAGAATTACGGTATTTTAAAACCTAAAAAATCTTTCAGGTAATTGAAGTTCTGCATATATAAATAAGAGAAAAAAATTATTCCCTCCCCAGCAAAAGCGTATTACCTGATTATATCCTTGCTAGGACACATTTCTTCCCTAGGCTCAGACAGGCTAAATCTCTCTTCCTGTAAATACCAGACAGTTTGAATTTTTATATCACTCTGGGGACAGGAGAGAGAAAAGACAGTGCTGCTGGTGATGTGACTGTGGGGATGGGGGAAGCTCCCAAGACACACACTGCCTTCAGATTAGCTACTGCTTCCCGGGCTGAAGCCCAGACAGCCGAGAAGGCAGCAGCCATCTGACACCGGAAACATGACAGTCATTTTATTCCTGGGAAGCAGGAGTTAGAAAAGAGCCAGCCTGTTAACAGATAACTTGATGATGCTCTTAAAAAGATGGGCTAGACCTTCTAGTTTTTCCTTTTAGACAAGACCGGAGCAAGGAGTTGCAGAAGCCTTCAATCAGATCATTGGAAGTGCTCTGGCTCATCAAGGGAAGCTCGGGAAGAAGGCTCAGAGCCGCTTCTGTCATTTCTCATCCTGCCTCAAGGCTCTTACCTTTGCACTTAAAGATTTGGGGTTGGGACAATTCTAGCAAGGCTACTGCTCTGTGCTTTTGAACATTCCAGGGAAGCTGAAGGAAGGCCGTCACCGCAATGGCAGTGGGGGACGCAAAGTGACAGGAAGGAGCTCTCGTTCAGGAACAGCTCCAGGAAAACTAGTGCTCTGCAGCTGAGGAGAGAACAGAAGTGGATTTTCCTTTCTGCTGCCTCAAAAAGGAACAGAAACTAAACCACAGGTATACAACAGATGAATGATGAGTCTTCAGTTCACCCCACACTTTTAAGTACACCTGGCCAACCCCGTTTCACGGCAAACCAGCATTTCCTCCACAAAGGAATGAATGCCAGGCAAAGCAAGTACTGAGTGCTGAACTGGTAAAGACGTGTTGACATCCCATTTGCTGGCAGTAATGCTTATGCAATTCTGTGTTATCGGGTTCGTTAGCCGATCTGATTGGCTTCTCGTCACCAATCCTCACCAGCGGTTACGGTCAGCTTCTGCCTACCTTGTTTGCCTGACAGAACTGGACATAGAGTCACCTCCCAGATGGTCAGAAACAACATGACATGGATTAATAAAAGATGTGTGATGCTAACTAAAAGACCCGTGCAAGTAAATATTCCTTTTGCAGAACTTAGTATCATCATCTTTAGCATATCTGAACACTACCAGCCCGAGAAACATGTGCCAAGGTTGCTCCTAAATCTTAATTTTGTACATGTCAGTTGTTGCAAAGCCATCTGCCAAGCCAGCTGTTTCTAGGATATATAACAATTTCTAACATTATATATTTAGTCTGAAAGTTCCTATGTTTTTTCCCTTTTTCCTGCATTTCTCAATTTATTTCTTAAGCATGATTACCAGATAACCAGTCTTATCTTCTTTAATATCATACACAGAAACAAATGATTGTATCCATTCTTTAATAATTAACTTTTTTTTTTAGGCTGGAATTCAAACTTGGCAAGATTAGCAACACTAAGTGAGGTAATGAAAATGAGCAAAAGTTGTTATTTTTTTAAAGTCATGACAAAGTTTGGACAAATTTTGGACAAATACTATGATGCCTGCATATCCACACACTCAGACATAACAAATATATATCATGATCACAAGTTTTTGCTAAATTTAATTGTAACAATAATATTGTTACTAGTAGTCTGTACAGCACCATGAATTTAAATACTCCTTGGAGCCAGCAGACACAATGCAGACTAAAATCCAATTTCTATCAGGCATTGAAATACATACCGTGAAAGCTGAAGTCAATCCTAAATTCTGGATTCCTAGGTTTGCCCAACACAACCCCCCTCCTCTGCTGCCATTGCTGTTTGTACAATGGTGTTGACTGTTCAGCTGGCTTATCTGATCTAAAGCTAAGCCTACAAAACAGGAGAGCTGGTGATATAGGTGAAAAAACTCAATAGTTTTAGAATCATTGTAACATCTTTTTGGAAACGCTGCAAACCTGTTTCTCTAAAAATAAGGCCTGAGCAGAGAAAAAACAGCCCCAAAGAAGGTTACATCTCAAAGTATCATGAGGCAATGCTTACAGCCCTATGTGCCTGTTGCCTGTGCTGTACCTCATTCCCTGATTTGCAATTCTTGTGATTTTTCTGACAAGCACTGAATTAACAAACATTCAAACACATCATTAATGATACTACAGCAGATAATTTCTCCTTGAGAGCAAAGAGATCTTTACCAACTCAGCATTTCAACAAACAGATTTGAAATGAAGCTCTGTTGAGACTTGTCATTTGCTACTTGGAAAACAAAGCTGTTGATGCTTAGCATCTTCATTCTGTAAAAGTGTTTCTGAGTTTCCAGTTATATGTGTTTACTGAAATTCAGAATAGAAAGAGGTACAGATTATATTATGAATTTGTCATGTAAAATAAACCCAGAGATTTTAAATCTAAAATTCAAAAATGAAAAACTGAAGCCAGCATTATAAAAGATATTTTTGGTTTTTATTACACACTTCATATAATTCTATTTATTTATACCACAATCTTTCCATACTACCCATATTTTTTATTAACATTAAAGATGCCTTACTTGTTTGCAACCAAACGCATCACTGTCCAGTCTTTTGGAAACATCTCTGGTCGTATTAGTATCCGAAATACAGTGAAAATCTGCAGCAGGAAATCCTTTAGAAAGAAAAGAAAGCAGTCATATGTCTTTGCTGCTTTAAAAAGAGCAGCAAGCTTTAAAAACATTTTAATCAGAGACAAAAAATCATTATAGAAATAGCAGAATTGCATTTATTTTCAATGTAGATATATCTCTGAATATCTTTTTCATTTTTTTGATTCCCCAAGAACGCTTCAAATAGTGATTTAGTTCATTTTTCTTAAAAGGAGGAAAATATTTTAATATGCCATTTGATTGACAGCAATGCATAAGATAAATGTCAAAGATGCATTTGGTTTCCACCCATACATTTCCACAAATGCAATCCCAAGAACAATGTGCAAATCAAAAAAACACTTTACAAACACTACAGAGTTTTGAATATCTCCTTAATCATGTCAGGTTTTCATCACTTTCAAGAATTATTCTAAAAGTGGCATTATTTGGGGGGGTGGGAAGAGAGAGCGTAAGGACAATTTTATCATTGAATTCAGTAGCGATGCCCAGACCTGCTGCCGCAGCTGGCTGTATGCAGGTCACTCAACCCCTCTGCATCATTTGCTGAATCTATAAAAATAGTGAACACGTGTGAGCTACTTGGAATGTAGAAAGCACTGCTTAAGAGCTTTTAGCATTATCATCTCCCATGTCATTTAACTCTCCAAAAAAGAACTAAATTAAACTATTCCTCTCAGCATATGGTTTTTCAGATTTCTTTTCACAAATAAAATTACCACAAGGGTAATATTTCTAATGGCCCATCTTGATTGTGTATAGTCCTGCCAGTGCTTTTTTTAGTAAGTAAAATGGAGCTTTTGACATCATGAAGAGCAGGAGGCGAGTGATATAACACGCCTAACAGAATCAGCGTGCTACCTGACCTTGCAATGTTTTGTATTGATTCTGCCCACACCACTTGTAGAGAGTTTGCCTGAAACACAGATGAGATCAACATGCAACCACCGAAGGATACCAAATAATTCTGAACACCAAAATATAGTCTCAAGTACATTTACCAAAGTGTAGATGACGGGCATTGCAGAACAGATGTCTTTCATTAGAGAATCACTGTAAAGGGGGACGAATGCAGGCGCTGGGAAAGGCAGCTGAGATCTCTGCACCCACCCACCAGAGAAGATTACATAAAAGAGACAACCTGTTTTCTGAGCAAGATGCCAAAAAATTCTCTGTATTAAGGAGTATAAACGATACTGATTGCAGATAACATAGTGTTTGAATGCAGATGACCAGCTTTACAGATAAACAAATAGCTCTACCAGCAAAACATTTACTGCAGACTGCACTCCTACAGCTTTGCACCTTGTAGTTATCAACACTTCTGCCTGCTCCTTTTTTTCTTTAGGGGTTGCCTCCCTTCCTTGAGCTGTAATCCCTGCAGCTCTGTGCCATAATCCCAAGAAGACAGCAATGCCTCGAATGCTGCTGTGCGGCTCCTCACTAATGTCCCAAATTCTCCCCTATCCCATTTTTATCCTGTTTGTTGTCTAGACACAAGACATGTTGCTGATGGCAGGGAGCTAAATGACTGGCTGCTGAACTGAAGACACCAAATGGCTCCTGTTGGGAAACTGAGCAAGAGTTTAAGGACTTAACGCCCAAGGGCTGTGTGAGGTGTAAACTTAGTGCCTCTGAGACCCACAGGCCTCTGCCAAAGCCTGCTGAAATCATCAACTTGTTCAAAAGCCATTAAGAAAAGAATGACAGAGAGGAAGGTCATATATACTGCATTTCTTTAGGTAAGTAGGCTAAAACCACAATAAATATTTTATTCCAAGCAAACTTTAAAACAAAGCAAATGTAGACACTGGCATTACATTTTGAATCATTAACACCAGGATAATTATTTCTAATTTGAACATAAAAAATAAAAAATTGTATCAGCAATTTAGTGATAAGTGATATTAGATACAAAATGTGAATTTGAAAAGCCTGAGTAAGACTGAAGATCTCTTTGTTACAGTTTATGTTAAAAATATATAAACAAAATGCAGTATAATTCAAAGCTGAAATATAACGGAAAGACATAGATAACTCATAAAAAAATTTAGAAAAACTAGTCAGTTGTAAGATTTCCAAGCTACAACTATTAAGCTTCTATTAACAGAATTAATCTCTAGCTAACTTTTATTTTTCATGATTCAGTTTTTTTGTATCTGGTAATATATTTCTTGAGGAATCCATTATAAGCATGAAAATAACCCAAGGGTAACATGCCAGTTGACTAGTTGGATACTTTGCCATTGATGTGCTGGTATCCTTCATGTGTCAGCACAGCTCATCGATATTCAGTACCGGTGCTCATTCCCAAGGGACCCACCTCCACGTAGCAATTCCATACAACGTTTTGTCAGCATTACAATGCCAGGCATTTTGCATGATGTAATTGCTCTTTTTTGTTTCATGAGCCAAAAGTCACAAGACATTATTATGAAGCACCATTCATGGAAGATCAATTTTTAACTATATTTTGAACTGTTACTTTTGCATTAAACTATTGTCTTTCATAGTTGTATCTGCTCTGCTGAACACATCATAATGATTTAGTAACAGATTTTAACATTTAAAAAACATTTTTGCCGGCAGTGTAAGTGAACTAACATTTGGTTGGTTGAGTACAGATATAACTAATGTCTCATATGCCTTCTATCTTAAGAGAAAACAAGGCAGTAATTTTGTCCTTTTACATACTCTAAATACCATCTCTTACTATTCCTACCCTGGGCACATAAGCTCTAGTACTATCTTACACCACTTAAATAATATCACAATACCACAGTTCAGTTTCCTCTAGCAGTAATATTTGCTTGATGACATTATCAAACTGTGATTAAGCGAGAAGTATGGCTTTCTGAGAGACTGAAAACCATTTAGTCAAAAACTGCCTTGGAATTTCTTTCACATTTCCCTGTATGCAAGTAAAATAATCTGTAAAGCAGGTCAGACTCTTTACTGGATCTCTCAGGGTGCATCTATATTAGCATTTTAGTTTTGGTCAACAGTCCACTTAGAATCTAATTGATCATCCACTACTTTTGTTCACACCGCAGAGTTACCAAGCTACTTGGTATCAAGTCTTTGTAGAGCATCCTAGAGGGTTTTTTTTGTTTGTTTGTTTGTTTTGTTTTTTTCAGAGTGCCAAGGTGCCCACAAGAAAGAGGATGGTTTAACAGTGAGCTGTGTCTGCCTAGACAACTCATCCATCCTGTGGCCAACTCCTTTCCCAGATCTTCTTTCCTTCAATCTACATCTCCTCAATCTCCATCGGAAGCCACCCAAATATTTGTTTTAGAGCTACCCCTCTGCCCCAGCACTCATCTTTTCAGATGTCCCATACGTGAGCGGATGTCCCTGAATAGCAGGGGAAGCATGGTGGCTAGAACTGCGCTTCTCCACCAGACATTCCTCATGCCTACAGACCCCACACAGTCTGTGTCCAAGGGGCCATTATAGAACAGTGGAATAAATTGCAGTTGGTGGTAGGGTTCAGCACCCACCTCACCCTGCTCAGGCTCCTTTAGCTGGAAGAGAGGATGTTTTCAGTAGATGCTGAGCAGTGCTTACACTAAATCAAGGACTTTTCAGCTGCCCCTGCTCTGCCAGCGAGCAGGTGCACAAGAAGCTGGGAGGGGGCACAGGACAACTGACTCAGGCTGGCCAGAGGGATGTTCCTTACCATATGATGTCATGCTCAGTATCTAAATTTGGGGGAATCTGCCTGGGGAAAGGGTGTGTGTGTGTGTGTGTGTGTGTGTGTGTTGCTGCTCAGGGCTGGGCTGGGCATCAGTCAGCAGATGGCGAGTAATTGCATTGTGCATCATTTGTTTTGTATATTCTTTCATCATTCTTCTTCTTCGCTCTTCCTTTTCTATCCTATTAAACTGTCTTTACCGTGACCCACACTGGTTTTTTTTTTTTTTGATTCTCTCCCCCGTCCCACTGTGAGGAGGGTGGTGAGTGAGCGGCTGGGTGGTCCTTGGTTGCCAACTGGGGTTAAAGCACGACATACATTGCTGATGGATAAAAACTAGGCCTTCTGGTAGGTGCTGATCTGTTTGTTTTGTCTTCTTGTAATCTATTTATTAAAAACCCACACGTATCAACCAAAACCACCTTGCTGTGGTCAAAGCTGCATTGTGTTAACATACACTGTTTTTCTCATTCACTTTCCCACTTCTTCTATTTATAACTTCCACTGTTACCTTTGTCATAAATTATATCTGAGCTTTTTTTGCGGCAGCAACTATCCGCCTACAAGGGCGCCTCTGTTCTATAAATTGCTATAAAAGGTATTTACTAGAAGAAGACGGTATTTTGTGGTAAGCAAAAGGAGAATATCTTTAAAATAATATTGAAAGAGAAAAGGAAACATTTAAAATGATTGCCTCTAAATTCAATGTTTCAAAAAGCGAGTGAAGTATCGTCTCTGATACTACTCAGCCATGAATCCCTTGTCATTTCTTTTTTACTTCATTTGCATGTTTTCAAATATAAAATGCTTTTGCTATCTTCTGCTTTGTGTGGAAAAAAACCTGACTCTCCAAGAACTGACTAAAATAAAAATAGTCATTATGTCAATTACTTTAACTATATTTACAAAAAAGAAGAAATATTTCCATAAACAACCACTCGTTTAAAGCATCGCTCAGATATATGTCACACAAAAATGTGTACGTGTTATTCCTTCAAAGTCTCCATTTTGCTATACTGTAATTAACAAGCTGGAAACAGCCTTTAATCAGTTTGGTATAGACTGTTTAAAAAAAAAAAAAAAGAGAGAATAACTGCAAATATATTTTGATGGAACGAATTACAACCTTCATTCCCTTTTCTCAAGTAGTTCATGAGTGAATTTTTGTATGGAGAAGTGGTTTGGTGGGGGTATTTTTTTAATAGCATCACAAATGCTGTGCAAACATGCAGTCATCAAGCACTTGACATAATCACTTTGAGAATTAGTCCGGAAGAAAGAAGAAATACCTTGTGACATCAGCGCCTAATCCTTCAGTATAGATGGCTAATTATGAACAGAGGTAGTCAAAGCAAAAAAGCGCAGTGGACAGTAATTCAAAGGCCTGGGCTACACTCAGATAAGTCCCTAGAAAACCCCGTATCAGATTTGTAACTTGAAATGTGGCTTAGAGAAGACCCAATCCACTTTGACGTCACTGACCAGAGGGCAAAAAGAGGATTCAAAAATACAGCAAACTGATGGTAGTTACCACTGAACCTTAAATCCCAACATACATACTAGCCACAAGATTAACTAGTTCAGCCTCTAAAAGCAACTCAGACAAAAAAAAAAAAAAAAAAAAAAAGAGCTTATCACAGATATTTATACCTTCTGAATATTCATTTACTCATACTGATGTCATTTCCTAAGAAGCACATCTTAAAGCAGTATAAAATACCAAGGAAGTTTCACTTTTGGCAAACAAATAAGAAAAATACAGAGGTAGTGGCAAGATGGTTTAGATAGCCTAAGTCATACACAATCACCTCATGATTAACAGCAGTGTCAGCCTCAGACGTGAGCTCTCATCTTTCCCTCTTTCTCTCAGCTATACACATTTCAGCGATATTTGGTATTTCCAAGTGAGGGAAAAACCTCAATATATTATTTAAGGTTCAGAAGAGAAGGCATACTACATTAATTATGATCAGCCTACTGCCACTGAATCACTGGTGGAGCTGATGAGATCTGAATGGAAATAACATTCTGGACTTGAATTCTCGAGACCTCTGTTTTAATAGCTGATGGCATTGGCTACAGCTGCTTTCCATATGTCTCTTTATAATAGTAGGGTATATGCGTGGGGGGAATATAAATGTGTCAAATCAAACCCATTGAAACATTAGTTCTAGAGATTTTTCATGTTCTAGAAGCAAGAAAGTCTGAATAAACTCAACACTTGTACTGTTGTGTTGTTTGATGTATTTCATAGATACATCAAACAGAAATCAAGCTTGAAACCTCTAGAAAATATAAAAATCTGAATTTAGGAATATAGACCTGCTCAGAACTCAAACAAAGGGAAAATATTTTTAGTAAAAAAAAAAAATCCCTAACTTCCACAACATATAATAAAAATTGCCTAAGGACAGCAACTACGCTAGGTGAAAACAGATGCTGTAATACTAGTATAAAAAAACCCCACCCTATATAACTCCTAGGCAGTAGTCTTGACTCATGACAAAGATAACTTCTCAGCAGCATTTTCTGTCTTTCAAGCTCAATATGACCACCTCACTACAAGAAAAGGCACTCACAAATAGCACGCTCTCTTCAGAACAGCTCTAAACAGCTATCAGGAATTTAAGGAGATCTGAAATTGCACCATGACTAGACTCCCCTTTTCGGGGCACTACTTAAGTTTATCAAATGGTAATTTAAGAGCAACATCTAAAAATATACTATCTCATTAGGGCACGATTACTTTCCTATCTAGTATCACTGGCTGAATAATGGGCATAAGTGATTACTCATAATTTCTTGTGTGGATCAAATTTGATATGATGTAAGTTTTTCAGGGTCTAGCAGAGTGGAAGTCTTAGTGTATATCTTTATGCAGGAAATCTTAACTTTTTTTTTTTTTTTTTTTAAATATCAATCCCCCTCCTCCAAAAAGCAATTAAAAATGCTGTATCTCCATGAACCCATCTTGAAATTGCTAGAAGCTGCCCTGAAAGAGCTCTGCAGTGGTTAAGAAAAACAGAGGCTTAGTTGAATATGTATACTCAAGCTGTGTGTTTGCCATTGCCATATATAATTTAATGAATTAATAAATAAACAATAATAAGCCAAACATAAACAAAATAAACATATAATAGGCCAAACAAAAAACCAACTGCCTGACAGGAAGAATCAAGCAGAACTATGTACCCTTAGATTGACACCATTTTATAAAACGGGTTGGAGACTAAGTTTATGGCTTTAAAGCAGTTAAATAGTGCTCCCCATCCCTATTCTATCTGCTGTCATTGTAGAACAACAGAATCCTAGTGCCATCATAAAAGTGGACCTGAGTACACATGAAAGCCGGTGCAAAAGTTAGCTAATCTGAAAAGCAGATTGCATTTAAATACTGAAGTGCTGCATCAAAGTACGGGAATATCTTAAAGGGCGATGAATCAAAAAGAGAAATAAAAAGAGACCCGAACAAGTGGAAAGACAATTCTTTTACTTACCCTTAGATCTTCCTTTGTGCTGAAGCTATCAAGAAGCTGTTGATAATGTCTATCAGTCATTTGTCGCAAGAGTGACAACAAACAGGAGACAAATTCCCCCTGTTCAGATAAGCCAAGAATACAAATATTATAGACTGTAAATGTCTTCCGTACTTGAGCTTAAACTGTCATATTATAAGCACTTAAAAATAATTAACAAATTAAAGGGCAATTAACTTTCAATTAGGCTTAAACTCCATATTTTGTGAAAATACATTAATTTAGCCAAGAACTTTCTTCCCTTTTAAAGAATTATTTTTCCCCAAATGCAGTTTACTGGCTTAGCAATGTCTATTTGAAACAGTTTTAGAAGGGCTAAAGTAGTAAAATTTTGATTTGTGATTCGTTTCCCCTTACATCTGTTTTAAAACTGATTATTTAGATTGCTAAAATCACCACCTCTTCATCAACTCAGTTTTGAAACTGATTTTAGCAGAAATATTTTGCAACAATTCTGGGAAGAATGCTATTGCTTTCCTTTAGGGAAGAAATTAATGGAGTTAGATGGGAATTTTTCAAAACATTCTTTCATCACAAACCCGATATTTATCAAAAAGAAAACTCCTTTATAGGACCGAACAGACTTTGAAAATGTTTTGATCAGCAGCAGGGCAAGACCACTCTCTCCCCCACAGTGCCAATTCCTGGATTCACACTCCACTGTGGCCCAGGCTCCGGAAAAGGTACGCTTTGGGGGGCAGCCGAAGGACTTGCTGGACAGCCACGCAGATTCCCCGCGGCCTCTATTGATGCGCATTCACCGGGCTATCCTGCAAACAGCATGGATTCGGGAACAGAAGAGCAGAGAGCAGCACTGCGTCTCTCCAGCGAGTGATCAAATGAACAAGACGTTCTGGGAAGGAATAGATTCTCCCTCTCTCCCTTTCCTGCCTGCTTGTTCACTTTTGAAGTGGGGAGAAACACTGAATGGTATCAATCTGGTCCAACTGTAAGAGTGAAAGGTCTGGCTCACATCCCAGTGCTTAAAAAGAACAATTCTGAAATCTTACAAGCTTGTTAAAAAATAAGAGGTACACTTCTGTCCTGTATCTACCAGGAATGGGGAATGAGACTGGGAGGACAGGTACAATAACAGTACTTTAAAATGGTGCCTTTCACTAGTTTGTCAAGTCAATTTTGGGGAAGATTTTCCCCCGTCTTTCATTAAAAACAGAAAATAGGATTAAAAAAAGGGGTATGTTTTCACAGGAATGGCTGTTCTGGATTTTACATTGGAAGACCTAATTCACTTGTGATTATATCTTGTATATTTGGTAGTGTGTGAGGTGATGGCTTTCACAGGCAACACTGTGATAAAATAACAATTATCTTGCCCATAATAAGATTCTACACTGAAGTAATGATCCCAAATTAATTACCTCCCTGTAAAACCATTGCTTTTTTACAGTGAACATAGCATTCTCAAAACAATATCCTAAGGCTACAAAGTCTCTTAATCTTCATGCTCTGGGCATAACCATCAAAGTTACAGGTACTATCTTGTAAATATCTGAAAAATTATTTCCAACCCTATCAGGTTCTCTTCAGAATACAAAGACTTTGGTCTTTTATAATTATTTTTTAATACTTTCAATTTCATTATATCTAGCCTCCATATGATTTTATCATGCCATATAGTGTAATATAGGTTCATCTAAATGAGCATAATCTTTGGAAACTTTTATTCCAGTTGTAAAATCTGAGACCACTCAGACTTGGCTAATTAGCCAAAATAAGCAGAGTAAATAAATAAGGGTGTAAGCTTACCTGATTGCTAGCTTAAGTGACAAAATTTGAGTATGAACCTTTTGAATACTTCTCTTCTTGCTTAAGCATTTTAAGCAATCCTTTCTAATCACTTTCCTCCTATGTTCCCACATTGACTTATAGTAGTACATTAAAAATCACAGATTATAGAAAGGTGTACTATTATAGTTGACAGACAGATTAGCTATAAAAGGGTACCAGCTTCAGCTAATTGTTAACTGACTTCTAAGTTTGAGCTTTTAATTCAAATGTAGGTAGCCACACAGGCAGCTGGTTTTTAAAATAACAATGAACATTCAGCTGCATACAAAAATTCATGTTGTAAGATTTCTGACAGTGTTAGCCACAGACTAACTAGTCAGGGTACATGCAAATCATGCACAAAAGCAAACTCCACACACATAACGACCCTGATAAAAACCATTTAGGATCCAATTCTACTGTCATAAGTCAGGCCAAATAGTATATCAATTCACTTAGGTAGAATCCTAAAGTATTTTTTATATCTTATTTAAGGGACACAATTATTAATATACATGGCGCTCACAATTAAATTGCAATTCTTTTAGGTTCTGAGGGACTAACTTCCAAGATCTGGAATCTATAAAGGTTCACTTTAATTGGATTGCTTTCTGCTGTTTATATGCAAACATATTTTTCTTGAAGAAATCCAAAGGACTAAATCACTGACATCCTAAAGCGTAAGTTCCACCTTCACCATTGCATTAAATTCAATGTTTGTCAGTGTAACAGCTGTAACACTGACACCCTGAAGCTGTGTCTTTGTTCTCAGTTTAAAGCATCACGTCCGTCTTGCAGGTTACCATCTAACAAGACTCCTCACTGCAAACTGAAATGGTACCAAGGTACCAAAACTATCTGAGATGAAAGAAACAGTGCAGTCATGGCAGCACATGGCCTGATGCTGCCTGATTTTATGTGTTTCTTTGTGCAGAAAAACAGTGACATGTGGGCCTAGAAGATTGCACTGAGATGAGTTTGGGACTGCTTCCACAAGGAAGACTGTATCTGATGCAAAAGTATAACAGTATTTTATCCAGTGTGCTGCCATGATACATCTCACAAAGAATATTTTATGATATAGGCAGCTTAAAATGATGGTAACATACTGGAACAGACTCTACTGCTCTATTCACATTGAGTACTTTATCATACTTGCTCTGCAAATAGTTCCAAGAATCTGGCTCCATGTGTTGCCATAAGCCCATACTGCATAATGTTTCTACATAAATGTATATAATTGCCTTATGCTGTGCTGTGAGTCACTTCCACATTAAGTATTCTTTGAGATGCCCGTGGTGACAATGACATGGCTTTTCTGATGCATAAAAAGAAAATTTTGCAACCTGAAAGCACTTTCAGAGCCTAATTTTTTGATGGTGTGAAAGAATTAGGCTGTCATGGTGTTTTATGAAAACTTAATCTGCAAGCAAGTGGGTATCTCAGAAGAAACCAATAAGCTCAGAACTTTGCTGTACTAACAGTCTAATACTACAACCCTTACTTCAGCTGAGATTTTCTTGTAATAGTCTGACATGCCACACAGCAAACATTTGTAATTTTGTATTTTAAAAATATATCCCCCCCCCGCTCCGCCCAACTCTTAGATGTATCACAGTGATTAAAGCATGGTGTTATCTTATTACAGAACTTGGTCAGCTCCACAAAACACTTCATATAACATTCATTCTCTGTGGGATAAAGTAAAACAAACAAACAAACACCCTAACAACACATTTCTTCCACAGCTATAAATTGCTTTTTGAAATGTTTGATCTCAAAGGAAATTCTGGTTTGAAAAGCAACCATCTATTCATTAATGAAAACCCTTACAGTGCAAAAATTGGGCAATTAATTAAGCGTATAATGAGATGGTAAATCACACAGAATAGTATGATCTCTGCACAAAAGTTGCCACCTCACCTCGTATTGGAGTAAGATCCCTTGCTATATTAGAACTGATTTGCCCTTCAAAAGCAAACCGGGAACCTTGTTGAAAACAAAGGAAAATAGCACTTCATTTCATCAATTCTCTCCATAGGCCTTCCTGTAAATGCCTGCACTT
Organism: Podiceps cristatus; assembly: GCA_000699545.1. Classification (NCBI taxonomy): domain Eukaryota; kingdom Metazoa; phylum Chordata; class Aves; order Podicipediformes; family Podicipedidae; genus Podiceps; species Podiceps cristatus. The sequence goes on along the minus strand of KL256481.1, from coordinate 6,967 downwards.
CAACCTTCTAATTTGCATGAGTTGTTACAGCAGATTGACCAAAATATCGTTTGTTAATCTTGTAAATCCATCCTCTATGCTCTACTCCATGTGATAAAATTGAAGTTCAAATGCTCAGCCCAGAGAACAACAAATGCCTTTCAGTTAATAAGTTCGGATTTTACAAGTTAGCATAACACATTCTGCAGGAATTTTTACAGCTGCTTCATCATGTAAAAATATGCATTTTAGGAATAAAATGTTATTAATACTCTTCCATTTTCAGGAATTGAAACTTAAAGAGAGTTTCAGAAAGCTATTAAATTTGTCAACAGCAGAAGCGTAATGAAATAATTACTGACCTGAACCCATCTCAAAGTAATTTTTTTTTCCCCCACTCTGGGTCATGATTTATAAATAAATTTAATGAAAAAAAGAGTTTCCACTGAAAATGAATAAAACGTAAGAGAAGTTTTTTTGTTCTCCTCATTCTCTGTTTTATACACAAATCCTTGACATTATCAATAACAATCTAAAGACAATATTGTCACAAGTCTAGTAGTCCAGCCAGTGACAATTGTGAGCAATCTCATTATTAAAAACTTACAGTCACATCTTGAAACTGGAGGCGCAGAGCAGAGCCTGATGGTTGTGGTCGGCTGGTGATCTCTAGTATGGTCCTTAGCAGAATGTCTAGCAGGCTGTTTACAATCACATCAATTTCTTCCAGGACAGACTTTTCCTTAAATAAAACATTTAAGGTTTCAAAATAGAAAGAAGACCATAGGCATATTTCCTTTGATGTGGTTTTAGAAACAAATGATAGTTTTATTATGAACGATACATTCAGGAAACAAAGACTATTCTCTAATTAAGATACTGTTTAATTCTATTGATTTTTTCTAACAGTATTCAATTAATTACATTGTACTGAAATATAGAGGATAATTATGGGGATGACTGAATATATACATCTTCATCAAATTAGTATCGCTCTATTTTCAACTAATGTTTAGAATAAAGCAGTAAATAACATAAGAGAACTTTTGGGGCAAGATTTTTCTAGGTAACACCCATATATTTTCTGGGGAAATTGCCAAGAGAGGCTTAAATTTAAAAAAGTAGAATTCTGTTTTCACACTTTGAAACTATCACCAGAAACAAGCAGATGGTGCTCAACCTTCAAGACCCGCTTCAACAATAAGGACCAGCTACATTGCTTTCCATCAAATGAGTAGCACAAACAAATTAGTCATTTATGTAAGCCTACAACTGCTTGTACGCAACATCAACACAAAGAGCCCAAAGCGTTCATTGCCAAAAGAGACCATGAATACCTTAATTACATGCATGAAAACACTTCATGAAGTCAAGTTGTAGTTACTTTTCCTTTTTAATTCAGATGGAAATATGTTTTCTCTGCTTCAACAATGTTTTCTGTCTCTGCTGCAGCAGACAACACCATCTTAATCTAAGTGATCTTATCCACAATTTAAGATGACATTTCTTTGCAGAAAGAAACACTTCATAATCAAATGCATACAACAAAACTAAAACTCAGCTGACAAACAGAATCATTCAACTTTGCTAACATCGAAGTGTAGGAGTGATTTTTTTTTTTGCTTCCCACACACCCAGAGCATATGATTTGTAACAAAACTTTAAATTCCTGTTTGGACTCAAGATGAGTCTAGTGTCATGGCCATATTCTCTGTCACTTCATCTAGTACCAGACAACTGTTAACTTTGCTGCTTATGAAGATGGACAGTATACAGTGTATTTAGGAACTGAATCAACACATGAGGACTCATGTACAAACTACTGTTAGAATGGTCAACAACCTTAATTTTCAAAGCTGCCTGATGCAACTTCACTTGTTCCATCAAACTCTGAATTATCTTAATCACCAGGGAAGGAACAAAGTTCTGAACCGATGCACAAAAATCATACCAAAGTCACTAAGTTGTTAATGCTCTCAAGAGTGACTCAAAGACTACTAAAAACAGTAGCTACATATTCTGAACATTGGCAAGAGTTTTACGTAGACATCCACTCATTATTGTGTACATATCTGGAGTTCATGTTCAGAACTTGGTGACTCCAAATGAAAGATCTCCTGAAATTAAGACCAGACACATAAGCCTTTCTCCCAAATCCAAAACCCCAGATATGCTTTATCATCTATCACTTTATCTTGTGATGATACTAATCCAGGAGCAGCTGCAATGAAAATGATGTTACAGTGCCAAAGTTGCAAGCCACATCCACATCAAATCACTGATGGAGCAACTTTTTAATTGCTGACAGTAGTATGAAATGAAGAAACACATAAAACAGTTCTCACTAATGCATTAGAATGTAATGTATGCTGGCCTGCATACATATGGACTGCACTAACTACAGGCAATGTATGCTTTTAATTGTCTTATATCACTTTGCCTATCAGTGCTTATTATCATCTTCATGTTTGCAAGACACTTCTCTAACCTAGCTCTCACATGCAGCTTTCAGAGATGCATTTGCAAACACAAATATCAGAAACTGGCCACAAAGTTTGTCAACTAACAACCAATTGCAACCCCTCTTGCAATACTCAACCTATCAATCTATTTACCTATATCTCCCCTATAACTAAACAACCCACAATAGAAAATGCCTCTAAAAGAAAGCGGAGATTTCTTTCTGTCCAACACAACACTCAAAAAGAGTCGAAGCTTGGCAGAACAGTATGTGCTACAATTAAAATGTTCTTGCATGGTATGAAAAGGCTCATGAGAAATCAAAATGACGTGTTTATGCAGAATCATTACACAGAGAACTCTTTAAAATGGTCTTGGTCAAGGTCCAGTGTGTGTCATTAAATATAATTGAGCCATATAAAGAAGTTCAACACCTTGCGGATGTGACATGGTGTTTACTTACCGAGCTGTTCTTCTTGATGAGGCAAAATATGTTGCTAAGGATACGTGCACACATTATAAGGTCCTTCTGCTCTTGTAAATGCATGTGGAGATGATGTAAAACTACTGGAAGAAGAATATACCGAGAATCTGGAAAAAATGAAAAATTTTATGATGAGGGGTTTCTCATAGAATAATTTAACACAGATATGAAATGTATCTTCTGTTCAAAACAGTCTTTCTGATAAGCAAAAGCTTTTAGTTCATAATCATAATATCCTAAAGCAAATATTAGAAGAATAAACAATATGCTGAAAGTCAGTACGTCATATCATGGATAGAGAAAAAAGCACTGCTGTGTCAATATTGTATGTATAACAGAAAATTCTAAGTATTTATTGAATTTTCATGCAAAAAACTTACCATAGTAATAATTGTATTTGAAATAATGTGAAACTATGCTAGTGTTCCCTGCCATGTGACAGATCCCTTTGCAAGCCAAGGTCACAACAGACTTCATCTTGAATTTATGTTAATCTATAAATGAGTTCTACTTTACAGACAAGCAGCACTTTCAGATTTCTTTCAGGATCTTCACTTTTCCAGATTCCTCACTCCTACTGAGTATGAGCAATTTAGACTACTGGTGCCTACATAAAATGATTTGCCTTTCCTCTATTTCATTTTCTAAACATAGGTCTTTGGTGCTATTTTCAGTCCTGAATTCTCTCAAAATTATGCAAGTACTTCATTAATATGCTACTTTTTCTTGCTTCTCTTTCTTATAATTAAAGACAATGTTAAATGGGAAGCATTCTAATACTTACACTTGTGATAACACATTAAATGCCTATTTACAACTTGATAAATGGGTGTTATCCGTTGTCATTTTGTTGTTGTTTTTAGATCTTTTCCATAATTGAGAAATGACGTTCTCATAGAAATGTACTTGAATCATTTCCTCTATTAAAATTTTAATGAAGATTATAGGCTACAATATCTAAATATATTAATCCATTTAGTTCCTTTGTTCATTAGTGTAATTATGTCCTAAAAATTGAGTTTATCTATCTGGAAAACTACTCCTTTAAAATCATTTTGCCAACCAGGTACTTGCTCATGGATTAGTCTTTCCATAAACACTTTTCTTCCCTCAAATATTTCCTCTATTTTTTCCAGGGGAGAGAAAAAGATAGATTTATTCTGAGATTTTATTTGTTTTCGCTGTCTAGTTATCTGTATAACACAAGACAAATTATATGGACAAGTTGATTTGTACACACTATACAATTATATTCTTGTTTTCAAAAAAAAAAGCTTGCCTGCTCTTTTTAAATGGGTGTTTCATGCTTATTATCCAGGTGTTCTGCTATATCTTCCTACTGAAAAAAACATAAACAAAGACTGTATAGCAATAGGCAACAGGCCATCAATAAACGTAAAACAAGTGGTACTGAAACCACCTAAATTGGGAATCAAATAGCCTGTATCCAGTGACCGCTTACTTCTGCAAGTGCTTCAGTAAGTTCTCATCAGGACTGGCCTGAGAGATGGTATCTGCCTGCAGCACTGAAGCTGGGCAGAAGCATCTCAACCAAACCAACAAAGCATTTTCTTTTTGTGTGTCTAAAAACCGGCAGCTCAGCAAAGCGTTGCCTCAGGTAGTCTGAGATGTCAAATGTGCACAGCTGCCACTGACTCACCCACTGCAAGATCTATAGGGTCAAAAGGAAAGCAGGCAAGAAGAGGGCTAATGTGCAGACCTGTGGTTAGCAAAGTGCCAGCTTCTGATCGCCACCGCTAAATCCACTTATCAATTACCAATAGAAGGAAAAAAAACCAGAACTAATGTCTTCAGCTGAAGTGAAAAACCAGGACTCTCCATTCCTATAAAGCAAGATAGGGGACGACCCCTTTTCCCTGCTTTCCATCAGGCCTTACACATATCGAGTTCTTGACCATCTGGTAACCCATCTTCAAGAGAAGAGATGAAGGTTCACTGTGTAAAGCAGCCCATGGCTGTGCAGTTGGCATGCTCTCCTGGCAGGCAGGTGATGGGAACCTGAATCCAGACTGACAGAGCACTGAACCTGGTCTTCCATTCCTAGGCAAATGCTCAAATCACTACTCGACTCCACAACTGTTACAGAGCACTTAAAGTAGCTTTTTCACACATTACTGGTGTGAGCCTTATCCCTGGGGCCATAAGTCCTCTGAGGACAGCAAGTCCTTTCTTGCTGCTACAACTCAAATCCCTCAGCCCAGAAGGTGAGGAGAAAACAGAAACAGCCCTTTGCCAAGGTGTTACTTCTTGGCTAACTCTAGGCAGCTTCCTGATAAGCGCACACAGAATTTGGTGCCTTTTCTGAGGTGCCCGCTACTCTGTGCACTGGTTACATCTAAGCACAGCATTATGAACTCCATTTTGAAGCCAGAGAATCTATGTGTACCTTGACTTGTAAATAGCCAACCCTTAGACACAATATGGCCTGAACCAACTCAGGCAAAATGGAGCATCCTCATTCAACTGTTTCAAGTATACTGTTTTCACAAAAACTCCATAAAATGATCAGGAACGTCGTTTTACCAAGACCAAACAGATTAGCAAAAAGCATTTTACAATGACTTGCAACTACACATGGGAGGGAACAGTGACAGTTACTGAATTAACCACCACATATAACACAGCTTTAGATACACAAATAACACGGCTTTTTTGGTTGGTGTCTACTACAGGCTGCCTGACCAAGGGGACCCTATTGACGAAGCCTTCTTGCTCCAGCTACAGGAGGCATCCCACTCACAGGCTCTCATCCCGCCGGGGGACTTCAACCACCCCGACATCTGCTGGGAAAGCAGCACGGTGAGCTGTAGGCAATCCAGGAGACTCCTGGAGTACGTGAAGGCTAAATTTTAAACCAGGTAATAGACATCTCCACTAGAGGCAATGCTATACTGGACCTGATGATTGTCACCAATGCAAGTGAGCTAATCAGTGACGTCAGGTTTGGAGGCAGCCTGGGCTGCAGTGATCATGTGCTCGTGGAGTTCACAGTCCTGAGGGATATGGGTCAGGCAAAGAGTAAAGTTGGGACCCTGAATTTTAGGAAAGCAAACTTCTGGTTCTTAAAGGAGTTAGTCAACAGGACACCCTGGGAAACTGCCCTCAGGGACAAGAGAGCAGAACAGAGATGGCAGATTTTAAGGATGCTTTCCGTAAGGCACAAGAGCTCTCAGTGTCCAGATGTAGGAAAGCAGGCAGGGAAGGAAAGAGACCAGCATGGCTGAGTCGAGAGTTGCTGGTCAAACTAAAGAGCAAGAGGGAACTGCACAGGCAGTGGAAGCATGGATGGGTAACCTGGGAGGAGTACAGGGATGCTGCCCAGTTGTGTATGCTGCTGGGTTGTGTAGGGATGGGGTCAAGAAGGCCAAAGCGCAGCTGGAGCTGAATTTGGTAAAGAACACTAAGAATAACAAGGGCTTTTACAGGTATGTCAATCAGAAAAGGAAGGTTAAAGAAAGCGTACCTGGCCTGATGAACGAGAATGGACAGCTAGTATCAACAGACGAGGAGAAGGCTGAGGTACTCAACAAGTTTTTTGCATTCATCTTCACTGGCAACTGTTCTCATTCCCCAGCCTGGGTTAAGGGACATCCTGATGGGGACCAGGGGTGTAAAACTGCACCTATTGTAAGGGAAAATCAGGTTTGTGACCATGTGAAGAACCCGAACATTTATAAGTCTATGAGACCTGACAAGATGCATCCCAGAGCCCTGAGGGAATTGGCTGATGTAGTTGCCAAGCTGCTCTCCCTGATACTTGGAAAGTCATGGCAGTCAGGTGAAGTCCCTGGGGACTGGAAAAAGGGAAATGTTGCCCCCATTTTTAAAAAGGGTAAGAAGGAGGAGCCTGGCAACTACTGCCCTGTCAGCCTCCCCTCTGTGCCTGGGAAGGTCATGGAACAGACCCTCCTAGAAACTATGCTAAGGCACATGGAGGACAGGGAGGTGGTCGGAGATAGCCAGCACGGCTTCACCAAGGGCAAGTCCTGCCTGACCAACCTAGTGGCCTTCTATGATGGCGTG
>JMFS01008305.1:0-69396 GCA_000699545.1 Podiceps cristatus | reverse complement strand
CAAGGTTGTCAATGAAGATATTAAACAGGACAGATAGTCACAGGAACAAAGTATTAAAGAGAAGAATATACCCCAATTAGAATTAGGCACACATTAAAAACATGACAGAATTTCAAAGTGAAGACCTGCATGCTGATGCACTGAGTCAGGCTATGTGCACTTTGGGATGCTCTGACAGAATTACAGAATAACTCAGGGTGGAAAGGACCCCTGGAGGTCTTGTAGCCCAGCCTTCAGCTCACAGCAGGGTCAGCTTTTAGCTCAGACCTGGTTATTCAGGGCTTTATCCAGTCAGGCCTTCAGAAACTCCAATGATGGGGATCACACTGCCTCTCTCTGGGAAGGCTGCTCCAATGCTTAGCTTTCCTTGTGGTGAACCTTATGAGCAGTCAGAACTGCTCTTATTTCTGTTTATGCTTGTTTAGTCATTTTGTCCCAGCCTCCATCTTAAATATATGGTTTTAAAGAATTCATGTCCAAAGTTTACTTTTGCATATTAAAATATAATACTTCAGCATCCAAACCTGTATACTGAAACATAAGTGTTGAGTACAAAATAATTTCCCCCATGCTATCTAATATTGATCCTAGGTCTTGCAGCCTAGCTGGTAGACTACTTGAACTGCTGCCAGAGGGTTCCAGTCTAGTTGCTGCTTAGGTCACCTATTTTCCCAAGAAACAGCTGGATGCTAATGCCAAGAGATGAGCTAGTGTCACATACGAAGTGCTCCAAAGGCAAGTTAAATCATTTAGTAACTTTCAGGATAATAGAAGCAAGAGCAGAGGAAGATATTTTCCATTCGAAAATTGCTTCATGAAGAAGTGATTATCTAATTTTATTAATGTCCCCATACACATGGATAAGGCCTTTTCCCCCTTATCCTGTTTCTTTATGTATAACGTTGTAATATATTACCATCCTTTCTGAATTCTGACACAGATGACGCTGATATAAATTATGCATCTCAATAAGATTTCACTACTGAAATTGAGAGAACTGATACACAAATGGTTTTTTCTTTTCCCGCAACTAATTAAAATTCCAGGGTTTAAGTAACTGTTATCATGTCCAGAGACAGAGATAAATGGATGAATACATAGAAAGCTCTGTATAACACATGCATGGAATAACTTCAGAAGACAAGAGAGGGCAGAATTAATAGCTGTTCTCAAATTGATAACAGTCCTAAAATGCCAGCAGTGCTTTGCCTCTGTACCCAGCACATCCTTTTATTTATGCATCTGTAGCCTATAAAAGGAAAGCTAATTTTACAATCTACTCAAGGAGAAATTTTTAAATTTCCTCAAAAGAGCTTTTAGAATACTAAACAGCCCTATACTTGGAGATTCGATTTGAAGTAAATTTTCAGATCTTTTACTAGTCCTCAGTATTAACATATTTAACTTGAGACACATACATACATTATATGTCAGTGTAGTTATATGATTATAGACAGCTCATGCTCATGGGCTCTTTATGCACAAATAATTTTAGTTTATAAATAAAGATAAGAATGTGGGTAGGAATCAGACAGCTGGGACTTCAGAGAGAAGCATCTGTGAACGAGATGTTATTTTCAAAAGTCTTAAATTATGCTCAAATAAAGCAGCTATAAGTCAGATGCTGAGCCAAATTTTATCCAATGTCTCTTTGTCTAAAAAAGCCAAACACTTACCATAAAAGCATGCTGAACATTAGTTAACTTCTTCCTTTGTGGAATAGGAGCTGCACAAAAATAAGAGGGAAAGATGCATCTTCACTTTCAAAAAAACCACCCATCAGTTAAGCAAACTTACTAAAATATTCAAGACTTGGTTTCTATCTCCTCCTCTAGAGTTCGAATAAATTCAGAAATTACACCCTTTCATGAATGTTATTGTATTTTTCTTCTCCTTTCAGCAGTAGGTGGAGACTATATATTGATTTAGTTAATAAGCCAAAGGACAATCCAAAAAAAAAAAAAAAAAGTATTTTAACATCTGAATCATCAATGTGTAACAGGAAGGTATTTTTCTTGTAGAATTCCTGTATTTTTTTGTTAAGAAACTGTTGTCTTGCATTGTATTAAAAGGGTCAAGATTGACACCACCAGTGCAATATTTAATTGCATGCAAGTTCCTTTAGGGGGAAAAAACAAAACAAAAATAAAACCCAAACAAGATTAGTTTTCAGTGAAGTAGCTGAAGACAAACTAAGTAAATTAGTTTGGGGATTTACCTGTCACTAGTGGAGAGTGTTCTTACAGAAATCAAATCAGAAGACTGAAACATTAGGAGAGCAGACATGTTCCCCTTCAATTTTCTGTTTTATCAATCACAGTTTTCAAGTTGGTTTTCTGTACTAGTTTAAACTTAAGGAATCAGATGGCAACTGCTGTAATATCCACAGTGGAACACAAGGTGTAGTAGGGAAATTTTATTCCCTAACTAATGGCAATGTCCTGAGAAATGTGTTCTAAAAGCAACTCTGTTCTTTGATTAGTATTGTAACTCATCATACAAACGACCACAGACCCTAGTGTTGTCTTTCTCCATGTTGATAATCACAAATAAATGACTTCCTACTGTATTAGGCAGTTTTAAAAGGGACTACAGGGTCATACTGATCTTGCAAGACAGAAATAAAAGACAGATTTCCCCACTATGATATTTTGGTTCAAAATTATATAGGAAATACCAGCAACAAAAAGCAAATCCCAGTATAATTTAAAAAAAAAAAAAAAAAAAAAAAGGAAATTAGATTGCATGCATTTATGGGCTAAGGTAACTTTTTTCCATATGAGGATAAAAAAACCCATGCAACTTCACTTACTTGCTTATCAACAGAACAAAAAAAAATTTTACTTGGGCCCAGTGACACATCAATGCATGATTGTTAGCAACAATACTACATCAGACAGTTCTATATTATTCTGCTGTATTTTATTATGTCATACCACCTGCAGTATATTTACTGTTACATTTTGAATTTCTCCCATATGCATCTGATGGGACTAGGATATTCCCTTCATATAGACTAGTTTCACCACCTATCTTGGACTGCTAAAATCATTCAACCACAGTTTGGGGTTTGGGGTTTTTTGGGGGTTTGTTTTTGCTTTCTTTTTCCACTATTTCAGCACAAACCATCATCACACAAATGTTTGCAACTCTCAGCAATGATACCTTTCAAGAAATGCACTCCTAGTTAATAAGAGCATCCAAATCAAGATTTTCATATGGTTTACAGCTTTACTGCTAGTGTTTCACAGGGCAGCAATCCAAAACTCCAGCATCAATGACCTTCCAAGACTAAAGATGCGTTATTACAGAGATGGAAAACGTTGAAGTCCTAATATTAGTTCATATATCCCAAAGCATATAGGCATCCAACACACCCATCAGGGATATTATACAGTATAGTCTGAATTCTTAAGGAGCAGGAAAATACATTTTTCAGTAGCCATGGATGGGAAGATGAGGCCCACGTTGAATAATCATGTATCTTTGTGGCATAGATAGTAACATATCTTAATATCTATCAGGTAGTTTACTTAAACAATCCAGAAGTCATTCAAAGTTAAATAATACTAGATCTCAACACAGTAAGGCTTTTCCCACCCCAATTAGCTAATTAGTGTTGTAACTGCTGCAGTACTTTTTTATGATGGCTTCAGTATACACTAAAAAAGCAAACATGGTCAAAAGCACAATATCTAACCATCACTACAAAATTAACATGTAAGCTGAACACAAGGGAGAACATGGGGAGCGAAAATAGAGTCAGGCTTCAATTAGGTTAATACCTCAGCAACACAAAATAAGGTGATGAAGCCTCTTTGCATCACTCTCATGGCAAATTGGCTGGCTTCTGTCTCCCTCTTCTCAGCATAAACACATTCTTCCCAATATGCCTCTGAAAATTCAAGTTCCTGAATAGTTAGCTTTAAAAATACCACCTGTCTATATAATGCAACTCTTGATAAAGCAAAACACACTTTCTCAAAATTATTTAAGTAGTATAAAGCAAAACAAGTATGTTTCCTCTCTGCCAGGTAGTCATAAGACATTGACTCTATTTAGCTTGAAGCCAGGTTTAACCCATGTAAAATGTTTTGCTTCATTGATCTTTTTGCAAATATGCACTACTGCACTGTAGTGTCTTGCAAGGACGACTATCTATAGTAAAAGTTGTCAATTTTGAATAAAAGCCCAGCCCATTAGACACATATACATTCCATTAAACATCGCAGTTCAAATACTTTCTTCTGTAGGTACAGTTTATCTGCATTAAAAGTTGTTTTAGAGTCAAAGCTGCAACAAAGCGTAACCAGAATCATAATCTAACACTTGTTCCGTGCCTGAAAACATTCTAGACTCACATGCAGAAAAGTACAACTACACTTCTTTGCTAGAATGGCCCTGATAATCTCTACAAGTAAAGTAACCTCAGAAATGGAGTGATTGTTTGCATTCATAGTCCAGAGAGCCAAATTCTAACTTCACATCCTGCTTTCAGGAAAAGGGAAATCCCAGGTCTATCCTCTGTCTGAAGAGCCATGAACTGAGTTATTTTACTGGAGCACAGCAAGGACAGTGTCTCTTTAAAGTCCCATGGCAAATGAGTTTGGGCATGGAAGCTGCTACTTCTTGAACAGAAGAAAAGATGAAGGAAACAGTCCAAACGCCAAACTTTCTACTAGAAAACTACTGGTTCTTTATTTTACTTTTCACTATTACAAGACACATACCTTGATAGGCTAATGCAGAGTGGCACAGAGTGTCAACACTGATGCTGCACATGCTAACTCAGCTCTGGAAAGACTAAGCGTATCCTGAAGGCTCTGCAAAATTTCATCCTTATCCAGAACATCAGAGGTAGTCCAGAGAAGGTGCTGTACGAGCATTTTGCAGAAAACAATGCACAGAAGTGCAAAGAGGAAAACCAAGACATAAACTGTTTCCATAACATAACTTCCCTGGAACTGTGAACATCAAGGATGTAAATAGAAAGGTTCAGCTGAACCTCAGCATAATATTTAGTTACAATTACAAAAGGGAAAAAGGCATACTCTCAGTGGTGTAGCAGCTCCACAGAAGGCACAACTCAGTAGCTGACAAGTGGGAAATGGCTCTGTATGAACTGCTTATGTTAGGGGGTCAGAACACAGTGATAGGGACTAAACCGTACTGTCGGTCCATTATTCTGGCAGATCTCAGCACATGAGAAGAAATCCTAACAGTCTCACTTGACATTCCCCAGCACTATTAGGGATAACTATCCCAGCATTCTGTTGATGCTGCAGCAGCCAGATCAGCCCATCAGAAAGAACTGGAAGCCATGCCTGCACCACAGAATCTTTTAGCAATTAGGACTGGGGAATGCAATGTCACAGAAGCACAGTCGCATCACTTTTCCTGGTAGCCCCCAATAACTCCTAAAGAGAGTGAAGCAAAGTCAATGTTTACATACAAGTTATAAAAATCAAACTAAACTGTGGCAACAGGCTAGCCACCACAGTGAGAAGAATTGCACAGAAACACACTCAAATTTTTTGCCAAAGTAATTTCCAGAAAATCACCACATTCTCAACTCTTCCCTTAGCCCCTGAAAGCTTACAGAACACCATCTTTCTCTGTTCTAACTTATATGAACAGGTTCGTTGATTTTGTATTTGATTTCTACAATCCCCTGCTGAAAAACCCTTTCAATAATAAATTCAGTTTCATGACAGACTTGAAGTGATCTGAAATTGACTGCAAAACACAAGCAAACTTTCATTACCCTGAAAAAAAAGAAGGTATGATTAGCTCAAGTATGCCTTTTGTATTAGTGTTAAACAAACTGAAGGCCTGAACTAACTTAGAGTAATTTAAGAAATATAGTATCAGTGTCTTTTAGGAAGATTTTCCTCATCCACAAGTGCACTGAACTTTTGATTTTTTTCTGTCACAATTTGATTACGCACAGTTAGGTATGCTGTACACTCTGGCATGCAGTAATCCAGTATGACAAATGCAGAACTATGACTCAATCCTTCTTGCATTTAGCACTTGATTGGAATTCTTGCAGCATCATGAGACAGATTTGGGTGCCCTCCCGTATCTTGCTGATTTCATTTTGAAAATGACTTACTGTGTTGAAATGTGTGCACAAGACTAGTAGCCTAAGAAAAAAGAGAAGTGCCTTCCTAGGAATACCCTCACGTCTGAAATCCAGTTCTCACTGTTGTTCACCAGTGCCCAGCAGGGCTACACGTGACATCTTGTACTATCACAGCTGCTTTGCACTTCAAGCAGCCTTCAACTCTGCTATTGCAAGATTCTGTTTATTGTAAGAGATGTTAATGTTACGTTGTTAATATGACTCCTTAACTATTATGAGATGTATGTGTCTTTGAAAATCTCCCTCAAAGTCACTATATATAGGTAGTTAATTGTTCCTATTGCAAAATGTAAATCATTATTATAACCTGAGAACCCATCAAAAATAAAATATTCTTATAATCCTCACTAGAAGCACAATTACAAGCTTTTAAAACCCTTCATGGCTACTGAAAATGCCTTTTTTTTTTCCTCTAGATTTTTTTCAATGAAGTACCCAAATTGTCCACCCTTCTGCAGGTGTGCCAGCTACTAGCAGCCTCCTCCTCCAGCTCTGAACTTTTCCTCTGAAGTCTGTTTTATCTCTCCTACTCCACCAGAATCACAAATTGGTATCTATATCCAAGTTACAGATATCAGTTAAAATGCTTATCATTTCACCTAGTGAATATTCAGTGTAAAATACATAAACAAGTTTTGGAGACAGGAGTAGAAACCAGGCCTGATCTCTTCCAGGTAAATACTTTCATCACTGGGATATGGGTTCAGGCATCCTTCCCTCTCTAGCCCATGCATTTTTTTTTTTTTTCCACAGAGAAACAGCTTTAACAGGGTCAGCAAGTCTTACCTCACCTCTGAATAGCAATCCCACCCAAGAAGGACATACCACATGGTACAGAGATTTTTCTGGAAGCTTGAGAAATGCATCTGAAATTCATCAAGGCTTGAGGTAAAAAAAGCAACTGAATGAAGTTTCACACACATAAGACCATGGCAGGTGTGAAGACATGGGCTTTTCCATACTCTTTCATAATCATCAATGGAACAGACATCTTCCAGTTCTTTCTACCCCTGTTACAGCATCTAATTCTACTTCTGTCTCCCGACAGTTCCCTCTCATCTTGTAATCTGCTATGAACTAAGTATGCCACTTATGTTTTTTCACAATTTTTGCCTATCCAATTTCTGAATTTTATCCCCAGCATGAAGTCATTCACCAACTTCACCAGGACCTTTCCCCCAAGACTAACCTCAAACTATCCTCCCAGGAAAACAAAGAAAGCATGTCATGGCACACTGGAGAGAAGCAAACGGGACATATGTGCATTACAGGACACATAATAAGATGCCAAAGACTTCTGTGGGCATAGATAATCTATCTTCTGCTCTGAATAATTAAATGTAAATGTGACACTCTACTCATACCTGATTCAGATTCGGTTAAACCACAATACAATGCAACCAACTCTAATTGGCGCTTTTGCCCAAATCCAACTCTAATTCCTGGTAATTGCAACATATTCAGTAATTACAGCCATTTAAGAGTGTATTTTATCCCCTCCTATTATTTTAAAAAAAGAGAATGATAGTCACAGAACTCCATCTGACTTCTACACTCAGTTAAGACATACGTTTGTCTAAAATGAACTAAAGTAGAAGAGTCTTCTGATGGAAAAGGTACTAAAATTACCACTATAAAAATATGAATCCAATATCCAGCTTTGCCATCAAGTTCCCTCATGACCCTGTTCTCTCCATCTGTGCAAGAGAATCTCTTTCAACTGTTCTGTCTAGTTAGACTTCACTCCCTTTCAGATATGGTCTTACCATTAGTCCAGATGTATAGTGCCACTAGAGCAGGACCCTGGCTGTTAGAGGACTTGAGTGCTACCAGAATACATTAGAAATCATGTATTCTTTATGTATCTAGGCAGCAAACTTCTAGAGCTCCCCTAATAATTAAAAACTAATTAGGAAATATCTGCCAAAAGGCACACATACTGCTTACAGATATGCAAGCTAAGCCATTTAAAGTAAATAGATTCTCTATAAGGTTCATTCTACATTATGTTCTTTGACACAGGAAATGTAGTAAAACATAATAAAACCATGCAAAAATGTATGTCCTATTCTTAAAGGAACTTCTAATGGCTTTACTGTCTAAGCAGAGGGCCATATACTATCACCAGTATGTAGGGATCTCAGACCATTTAAATTTTCTAAATAATACTACCACAATGTATTTTCCCACATGCCCCAGAATACACAGAACACAAGATAACTCTTTGTAAGTTCATTCAACTAGGAACAGTAATCTAGTCTACAGAAGAATTGCATCTGAAGATGCCCATCCCTACAGGTTGCAAAGCCACCTGCCATTTAAATAAGAGCTTGGCAATATTCCCAAGACACAAACTGTGACATTCCAGATAACAAACCCCAGTATTTTTCCCCGAGACAACTGCCCTGAATAAAAATAATAATCTCCTATTTTACATGTCAACTCCTATCAAAATCATTCTAGGAAACAGGAAAAACAATGAAGCTATTTGAAAGACAAGGAACAATCAGAAACATTTCTGAAAAGTTCTCAGAAACTGGTATTTTCCATCCACCTAAACAGATCTGAGAGTCACTCTCCATCTCTGTGCTTGGAGTCTGAGACACTAGAAGGAACTAGGAGCAGTGTTTCCCAGACCTGCCAAAGCTGGGTAAAGGGAGTTGTCATGCTAATGAAGCAGTGTTAATCATCTATTAGTTAGTATTTGTTGCTCACCCCATCATTCCTTTCAAGGAGTCTTTAAGCAATTTTTTAGGTCTGTTAGACAGGAAAAAACTAAATTCCAGAGACACTGTGGCTACTTTTCAGTTTCTTCGCAGTTTAGTAGTTTTCCTCATTTGCCCGATTCCTAAATTGTCTTTAAAAATTGATCAGACTCAAACTTACACCAAGGAACTGCAATACTAGTTGAACAGATTACAGCATAAGAAAACTGCTTGAAAGCATCATGAAAAGATTTGATGCTAATCAATGGGCAATCCTGCAGTCAGACAATACTGACAAACATGGTGGAAACAGTTTTGTAATCAAATTTTCCCCAAGCACTGCGTAATGCGTCAATTTGGTGGGAGTGGAGTTTATTTTCTTAGCAGTTTCTTGATATTACTTATTTCTAAAAGAAAAAACATGCTACAGTTGCCACAGTCGGCAGTGTCCTCAGGTGGCCAAGAAGGCCAGTAGCAGCCTAACATGCATCAGAACTAGCATGGCCAGCAGGCCTAGGGAAGTGATCATCCCCCTGTGCCCAGCACTGGTGAGGCCAGAACTCAAATACTTAATTTGGTTTTGGGCAAAAAAGACATTGAGGTGCTGGAGCGTGTCCAAAAAAGAGCAACAAAGCTGGTGAAGGGTCTGGAGAACAAGTCTTATGAGGAGCAGCTGAGGGAACTGGGGCTGTTTAGCCTGGAGAAAAGGAGGCTGAGGGGAGACCTTATTGCTCTCTAAAACTACCTGAAAGGAGGTTGTAGCAAGGTGGGTGTGGGTCTCTTCTCCCAAGTAATAAATGTTAGGACAAGAGGAAGAGGAAACAACCTCAAGTTGCACCAGGGGAGGTTTAGATTGAGTATTAGGAGCAATTTCTTCACCAAAAAGGTTATCAATTGGAACAGGCTGACCAGGGAAGTGGTAGAGTCAACATCCCTGGAGGTATTTAAAAGATATGTAGATGCAGTACCTAGGGACATGGTTTAGTGGACTTGGCAATGCTAAATTCACAGTTGGACTTGATCTTAAGGGTCTTTTCCTAACTAAATGATTCTATGATTCATACTGCGATCAGGAGAAACAGCAGTCTGCATAATAAAGGTCTGGATAATGAATCATTAATGTAAGTGTTGGATGATAATTGTAAGAAACAGATACATAAATTTATGTTCTGACTATGCCTTAAGAGATGTAAAAGGATGAAGATCTTCCTCTTTAGAAGCATCAGTTAGCTACATTGCCCATTTTTCTCCCCCAAACCTTCTTTATGCATTACCTTTTGTGAGACAAAAACAAACGAAATAAAAACAACTTACAACAATCTGTCTATTCAAATCAATATTATTATTTTTATAATGTTTCCCAACACTATAATCATCCTGTTCCCAAACTACTTCCAAATTACCTTAAATGTTTTAGCAGACTAATAGTACATCTTCCATGTATTGTTAGGAGAACCTCCTTTCACTTCCATGATAGGCTGTATCTAAGGAAAAACACTTATAAGAGTCACCTACTTTAAAGAGGACTCATCTTGCTCCCTTTGAAGTTCCTGGAAAAAGTACTGTCTGAGTAAAACTATTAAATTATTTTTAAATACTTTCTACTCTTATGAATATTAATCTATCTTTATTTTACACAGATCATTTTATCAGTAATGTAACTGATCTTTCTCTTGCCTACTCTTCTGAAAGACCTCTTTTGATCTTCAGGAATACCCGACAGAATTGTTATGTTAGCCTGTGAAACCTTTGGAACACTGATGCTATCTTTCAACAAGTAGCACTGTCTCTGTAGAAATGATAGTATGGCTTTTGAAACAACAGGAAGCCCATGAGCCACAAAATCTTTAAGCTTTTCCTTAAAGTAAATAAACTGCATTGATGAAGTACTAGAGTAGCTTTCAGCCCATTTTAGCCATCTGTGGAACATTTATTCCCATTAAACAGTCAGATTCTGTATTTACTGCTCTCAATACTGCTGATACATTAAGAAAAGGCATATAAATAGTAATTTTTTTAAAATGTGGGCTGTTCAGGTCTAGTAATGTAAACCCTACATATTCTTAAAAGAACTGATTTTCAAAGGTGCTCGGAGATCCTACAAAGTGTTTTTCAGGAGAAGAATAAAAATCCAAAGTAGTACTACAGAAATACTCATGCTGATTTTCCCATAAAATGCCCAGCAGGTTCAAAAGAAAGGACTGATATATTTGCTCCAATGCAGTTCCAGAAGAACAGATCAAATTGGATGTTTGCACAGTTTCAGTGCTCAGTTGCATGCCATGACAGTTTTATTTCACTTCTCTAGGTTGTCAGGCGAACAGAAAGCCTTTGTAGACTCTTGTGTGATCAAAAAACTCCTTCCCAGAGAAGCCCTGCCACCTGGCAAAGGGCATGGCAGAAGCAGTGTTTGTCTTGCGTACCTTTGCTGCAGGCAAAGGAGTAGGCCATTGACTAGGCATGAGCTTAAGCCAACTGCAGGGGACATGGAAAGCTGCTGAACACACCATGCAAAAATGCCAAAGGTGAGAAGCTGATAAGAGTTACAGATAGCACCGTGAAGAATGACTGGGCTTCTTCACAGGTGGTAATAGGGAAGTTACATAAAAATTGATGAATTCCATTGATAACTGAAGGAGAGTGTTGGAGAATTCTGGAGAGCAGAGTTGTGCTAGGCCAGCAGCATTTAGGTAACCACATCAGTAAAACTGCAAAAGGCTGAGATTATGTAGGTAATGGTATCAGAAATGCCAAATCTGGGTATAGATGCAGCAAAACTGGGACCAACAGGGAAAAAGTAAGGTAGAGTGGGGAAGGGAGAAGACTGAGGTGGAGAAAGGGAGGTAGGTGGGTGGCAAAAAGGAGGGCCAGGAAATGGGAAAAGCGATAATAATGTATGAAAATCATGCTGCCTTGGGGAATGTGCTGGGAAGCATTGTGCTCAATCATCTCAGACTAAATCGAGACAACAAAACAAAACCTGTTGTTCTGGCCATGCTACACAGCCCAAACCAACTCCCACAGTTAGGGGACACGGGAGGAAAGGAGTACTTCCCCTGGCAGGCAAGGAAGCACCCCCATAGCCAGATCAAGCATGCTAGTAGTGCTGTGACAGGGCCCATTCCAGCAACAGTGCTACCCACCACATCATAACAGTATCACTTCTTTAAGAGACTACTGAGTGTCTTGAGTCCTGACACACTCAGTTAAACAGTATTGTGGCCATTATTCCACATGTGTTGCTGAATCCAACTACAATACATAAAGTAGCTAAAACATGCTGCTTTTATCCAGTGCCTGAGTTATCAGATGGACAGAGGTCTTAGAAAGCTTATCACCCAAAATGAAATAATCAAAAACACTGAGGACAGCAAAATGCATTCACCAAACAGATTTAGAACTTAAAACTCCCTCCAGAACAACTAATGTCAGGTTTTGGGGTTTGGGTTTTTTTGAACCAGTACATGTCTGAAATGCAAGCTAAGACTCGCAAGCATATACCTATAGGGAAAAAAAACCAAGTCTTTGTGCCATGAAGTAAAAATTTTATTATAAATGTGACCTAGAGTTTGGAATTTCCTGCACTGCAGCTAGAGGAGAGTTACACCACCACTTACCGTCAAGAGCATGCCATTTATATAAGGACTCTGTTAGCTAAAACACTTGTAACCAGGATGAGGACTACTCCAGGTCCTTACAGTATGATTTGCACAGCAGTCTAAAGCTGCACTTGAGATGCTCAGAACTAATTCAGATTAAATATTAACATATTTAACATATGGCCTCAAGTTATGCCAGGAGAGGTTTAGATTGGATATTAGGGAACATTTCTTTACTGAAAGGGCTGTCAGGTACTGGAATAGGCTGCCCAGGGAGGCGATTGAGTCACCATCCCTGGAGGTATTTAAAAGACAGGTAGATGAGGTGCTTAGGGACATGGTTTAGTAGTGGTTAGGCACGGTTTGCCTCAATCTTAAAGGTGCTTTCCAATCAAGGGATTCTACAATCCTATATTGCCTCAATGGAAAAAGCACATGGCTAACTCAATATATTATATTTGTCACAGCATTGAGTTTAACTACTGACTCAGTTTAGAGTTCTACCATCTAGTTATACTTGACATATGGTTGTTGGCTGTTTATAAATGCCGATTTTAACACACTCGGACTTGGATTTTTAGTAAGAACATCTTTTGCTTCTCATTCTCAGAAGCAGGAAGAGCTGCCAGTACCCATCTGTGCATATTCATAGTTATTTCACGTTTTCCTCTATATTTCTGAGCATTCTGTTTTATGGGGCTTATATAAATACATAGGTGAGCATCTGCATCACAGGCCTGTAATTACAGAACTGTTAGATACTAATAGGGAAAATACCTTTCAATTTGAAATATACCATTCTCACAATTTGCTCAGAAAGGATCAGTTTCCATAATGCAGACTGCTATTGGCCAAGAGCCTCTTGTTGCAATGCAACAATATAAGTAAGAGAGATCTGTAATGCAGGCACATACGGTTAACTAAAGATTTTTTTAAATAAAGGAGAATACAAACCATTGAGTATGCCAGGAGCTTGCACACACTCAACTATTTCAGGCTACCTAAGCAATGACATGCAAACAGGATCTGACACAGGGCCAGTCTTTAAAGGACCACCAGAACAAAGGACACAAGCAGCAGCTGTTTCTCCTCTAATCAGTGCTCACAGCTATCCAGACAATCATAGCCTCCACCAAGGATCCTCTAGTCATAACTCACTGATCAGCTGGACCTGAGCTGCACAAGACAACGTAAAAAGATTGAATCATGCTTTATCTTCAACACTGGCAGCCCAACCATGTTGGGAGTCACGGGGGTGGGGAAAGAGGAAATCTGGGAAAACCTGGGAAGGAGGAAAACATAGTTAAAGCAAACTCCTAAATTAATGGAAGAATATATAGAGCAACTCATTGAAAAGTTGTATACTGAAAAAGTGTTTTTCTCTAAATTAATCTAAGAATAGTAACTATCTTCAGAGCTTCTGCAGTCCTTTTTCCTATCACAAATGGCTATCAATCTTCATTCTTTAAATGAATCAATATTCAGACCAAGTTAATAAAGGCAACATAATAATACTAATGTTTTGTGATTGATGGGACAAGACTGTTTTATGATAGTGCTTAGTTGAAGTGGAATGGTCATTTTATTGGAAGCCTGCTAACTGCCTTTCCAGTTACAAAAGAAGGTAAGTTTGTCACATCCCGTTTCACTGTACTTTTTTTCCAATGCAAACAAAAACACATAATGAGACACCCCGCAGGCTTAATCCTCTCAAACACTGCAGAATCAGCTACATCCACATAAATGCAGTTCTTAAAATAGCACTGAAATTGAAAAGCACTAAGGTATACTGTGTCCTGTCCACTGGGTTTGAGGAACAGGAGTCATTCTAAACACACTATAAACCAGACATTTATGCATCAGCATCAGGCACTGGAAACAATCTTCAGACATAGCAAGAAACCATCAGGATTTCTTCCAGGGCGTACTGCAGGTACATTTTATTTTGGTCCAAGAAACACAAACAAATCCAGAGACTGAGATCTACTTGCATGTTGGAAACATTGCAGATCATAGAATGGTTTGGGTTGGAAGAAACCTTAAAGATCATTTAGGTTCCACACAGCCTCTCAACCTCTCAAGCCTGTCAAGGTCCCTCTGGATGGCACCACTTCCATCCAGCACGTCAGCCACACCACACAGCTTGGTGTCATCGGCAAACTTGCCGAGGGTGCGCTCCATCCCACTGCTGATGTTGCCAACAATATTCAATAATCCTCAGTTTCATCAACAAGAAATGCCCTTAGGCTAACCTCACAGAGCTTCAGTGTTGTTTTTAAAAAGCAGCATACTAATGAAACAGGAAACTGCTACATACTAGTTGGCAAGAGTACGTTATTAAGGAAAAAAGGAGTTTAGTCCTTGAAATGTAATAAGGATTATTGCAAAATGAAGCCACCCTTTTGAAACAGATTATATCTGGAAGAGAATTCAAGTCCCATTAGAAACCAATGGAAGCAAGTTTCAAAGAGATTGCAAAGTAATTTTCTTTCAAATTACTTAGTTAATTTAAATGTATTAAACCATTAAATTAACAGAACATACATTTTAAGTTACAGAACTTCCTTTAAAGTAACTTTGAAAGTGAATCTCACTGGATTCAAATATGGTCTAAAGGTTATTTAGTTTTAATTACGACATTAAAAAACCCAAACCTTTATCTTAAAAATATACACTTGAATGTGTTAGAGCCTATTCTCCCATTCCATACTATCACCTGATTGAATGAAAAATGAGCTACTACACACTAACAAAGCAGCCTTCAATCTCCAGTGAAGCCAGTGTGCAGAAAACGGGACTAGAGACACTGCAAAGAACTTTGATAGATTAAAAAGTGACAACTAAATTCATGTGTATAAAAATATCAGAGAACAACTGAATTTGGGGTTCATTCTTTCAAATATGCCAGTACCTTAGATGATATCAACTACCACTACTTTTCAAAAAATTATTTCAGGAGGAAATCATAGAATCATAGAATGGTTTGGGTTGGAAGGGACCTTAAAGACCATCTAGTTCCAAACCCCCTGCCATGAGCAGGGACACCTTTCCACTTGATCAGGCTGTTCAAGGCCCCAATTCAACCTGGCCTTGAACACTTCCAGGGAGGGGGCATCTACAACTTCCCTGGGCAACCTGTGCCAGTGTCTCACCATCCTTATCGTGAAGAATTTCTTCCTTGTATCTAATCTAAGTCTACCCCGTTCCAGTTTAAAGCCATTCCCCCTCATCCTATCACTACACACCCCTCAAAAGTCCCTCCCCGGTTTTCCTGAAGACCCCCTTCAGGTACTGGAAGGCTGCTAGAAGGTGTCCCCAAAGCCTTCTCTTCTCCAGGCTAAAGAAGCCCTGTACAAGCCATCTCAGCCTGTCCTCGTAGGAAAGGTGCTCCAGCCCTCTGATCATCTTTGTGGCCCTCCTCATTCCAACAGATCCATGTCCTTCTTATGTCAGGGATTCCAGAACTGGACACAGTACTGCAGGTGGGGTCTCAAGAGAGGAGTAGAGATTAATTTTTTTCCAGGGAATCTCCAGTTTGCTTCTTTTTTGTTAAAAACTGGAGATAAACTCATGGGGGTCGGGTGTTGGGATGTGACAGCAGCTGTCTGAGAAACAGTGTATGAATAGGGAAACAAATATTCTTGAAGAACTCACAAGACACAAATGTACATTTTCACCTGCACCTAAGTAGCAAAAAAATAAATTCTAGGTCATATATAAGTTGCTTTACATACTTAGGATAACTGATAGATCCTTCAACCATCCTACCAGACAGGATAGACTGTTTGACTCATTTGCCTAGGAACAGTGGTGATCTCTTTCTATGCACTGAGTCAGCTAGAAAAAGACAATTCCAACTTTATGTAAACAAAACAAACGAGTCAAACAAATCAAGACTACCACTCCCTAGAAGTCTATGAAGATAATGTCGTAAGAACATTGACAGAAGACCTGCAAAAAGAAGAGTTCAATCACTTTTTGAGCTGTAAAAAAGTGACTAGAAGTGTCAAAAGTTGATAGCTTTCCTGAAAGGCATACTAAAGCTTCTGAATTTATGTCAGCTGGTATTTCAGCATTTCTAGAAGACCAAATAGAGAGCTCTGAAGTTACACCCTGAGCCCACAACACTGCTTTGATGATCACTGTTTAATGAAAACAACACAAAAAACCCCTAAAAGTTCAGAGGTACTTGCTGCAGAACATATAATAAAGTAACAACAAAAGTGCTAACTGTTCCTTATGAAGAAAATAATATAAATGCAACAGAGAGAAAATTAAGCAATTCCACATGCATTGAAGGCCTAAGGGGAAAAAACAAAAAATGCATATCTTCAGAAAAATAATAATATTTGTACAGTAGGGTCATTGGTTTTTGTTCTGTGGTTCACTTCAAAACAGAGCAGCTGTTTCCTCTTCTCTTGTTTCCACTGCCAACTTCCCCATGGCATGAAATGATTAGTAGGCTGTCAACTATTTTCATGATGAGACCTTACAAAAGAAAACCTTCAAGACTCCCAAAAAGATGCTGAATGTACATTAAGAGGTGAAGTAATGAAGGAAAAATGTAAAAATAAGTCAGTACTATATTTAGGGCACGTCAAAGACAGAAATCATAACCCAAAATTGTAGCTATAACTCTCAAACAAGTAATGGTTAAGAAAGAAAAAAAATTAAAACCACACCACAACCCCTGTTGCTATTGAAACATCAAATAAAAGAGACTGGTTCTAAATGAATGCATGCAAAGGCAATAAAAAGGAGTACAAAAAAACCATAAATCCAAGAACAAATAAAAAGGTGGCATCTATGATCAGTAGCAAGCCTAACATGCCAAGACAGCCAAAGGAGAATCCAGGTAAGCTGGAATAGTGCCAGGCTGTTTCTAAGGTACTTCACATGGAATGAACTCCAACCAATGTACCTCATACACCAAAACACAGGAGGAAAACATGGAATGGTGCTGTAGATGCCATCTTTAATGCAAAATGTCATATCCTCCATCTCTTCAAGATGCCCTAAGCAGAACTAGGAGTCCAAATTGCTCTTTTTTCATTACTTTTGCCACCTTCCCCTCCTTTAAGGGTCTAAGGGCTCACATTGCTTAGAAGTAACTTACACCTGGATTCTTATCTATAATATTGCAGAGAGTTCCAATGAAACTAGAAATACATTTATTTCTATTGCTATATTTCCTATTTCAATTCTAGAAAATGCAAAATTGATTCCTGTGAATAGTACTAGATTTGCCAAATGTGGAGAGGGAAGTTCTCCATTTCTTCATACATTATGCACCTACTAGATAGCAGCAATTTAATTTAATCCATATATCTTAATCCTGGCCCAGGGAGAGCATTTCTCAGTTGACACCTATACCCAGCTTAATTTTAATAGTTTAATCTCTGAAGTCATTAAACACGCTAGTCAGAATAGTGCTAGTCAGAATAGGATTAATGGTGCCTGCAAATAAATTTGGTGTCTAAATACCCTCAGTGTGGTATCAAACACATACACTTCTTGTGCCCTGCTGTTTCACATTTCCTAGTGTCCCCATTAACAGTACCATGAACATAGTTTAACTATTAATCTCTTCCTACCTACAACTCAGGAAATTATCTGATACTTCAGTTACCACTGCATCAGCCTTCTTTCTTTATACACTGTAGAAAGCACAGATGTGGTTACCACCACTGTGCTGCATTTCTGCACACAAATATTTTTTTTCTGAGATCAACTAAATCATTTCTCATAGACTGGTACATTACATTCTTAAAATGGTTCCCACTGTGAACTGGGACAGCATGCCAGATCAATATTTTCCAGTCTGACTCTTAGAGAGAAACCCCTGCACTAGCAGAGAGATTCACTGTGCTACTGATCCATGTGTTTGGATCGCTACCTGTGGGAAGAAAATTTTCACATTGTTAGTGTGTAAAAATATCTATATGCCACTCCAGTATTTGTTTATGAATTATGTGATTTAAGGAAAAAAAAATAATAATAAAAAAAATCTAGTTTTCAGTGCTGTTCAGGGAAATTCTTGCCATTAATTTCCAGATGAGTAAGAGGTAAGACATGGTCCTTTATATATACTCTTCTCCCTTCCTTAAAGGATCTATTTCTTGACCTTTTTAAGCTTGTATTTAAACCCCCTTTCCCTTCCAGGCCTTTGTTTATCTGGTTATTTCCGATGAAGCAGCTACTCTTCAGAAGCTCTATCAGATAAATATTAATATCTTTTTTCCCATACCTAGACACAGTCCACTGTTGCTACTATACTATCTGAATTCACACTCAAAAATACCGTAAGACATATTCCCAAACAGAAGAAAATAGAGTGCAACTTCTTCCAGTTTGTAACAATAAAAAAAAAAAAAAAATCAGTTACAGTCTAAACAAAATACTAAATACCCTGTTACTGAATCATAACTGAACTTAACAAATGAGCAGTATTTAATGGAACAACTGATTTACAACCACATCTGTGGCTAAGCTCCAGGCCTGCATGACTCCACCAGCTCCTTAGGCTTCCCTCAGGCAAGGTTCAGACAATATTCACACATAAAGGGATGCTATTTCAGCACAGAAGCAAATACCAAGCACAATCTGTGACATTATCCTCAAATCACACCATTTGTCTTTACTTTCAGTTGTGTGCAGTTTTGTCTTCAATATTAGAAATGCAAAGAAGTAAAAGTACAATAATTTTTTTAAAAGTCTAAATGAACATATAAATGAATGTATTCACAGTTCTTGCTACAACAGAAATAGCCCCTCAAGAGCTTCCCTTTATAAAAATTGATACAAAAGCCGTTCTGTATAGCTACAATATGCCATTCAAGTTCACATCTATTTTGCCAGAAGGAAGGTAAGAAAAGGAAGGAAAATCATGGTTACAAACTTCTGCCTTTCAAGAGGAAAATCATGACAACTGATATTATGACATAAACATACAATCAAACCCATTAACAATTTGCATTTCAATGGTAATGCAAACATATGTTTGGGATAAGACGGAATAACCACACGTCCTGAAAAATAAGCAATTAGGCATGGATACAGAGAAAAAGGGGTTAGGTTTACTATTACACATATTAAATGTCTGAAGAAAAAAACTGAGAAGGGCAGTTTTACCAGTTGCACTTAAAGGCCTAAATACTCAAAGTGTCTCTTCTCATCAGTAAATGCCTGTTTGATCAGATTGTATGTAGGCTTCTCAGTTTTAGCAAATGACCTAAATGCACATTCTGAGCTCAACTCTGAAGGCTTAAGCTGCTCAGAATATAACTATCTCAAGATAAAATTTTAGTTTTGCATTTCAAAATACAAGCAAGAGTTAAAAGTTAAACTTACCTTATAAATAATCTGTAGTTACATCATAAACTATGCCAAGAATTCACATCAGTGCAAGACTCAACTACTGGTAGCCACTGTTTTGCTGAAAGTTCTTCCAAGAAAGAGAGAGCAGAGCTAGAACTGGGAGGTCACTCATCCTGCAACTTCTAGGGAACATGAGCTTTTTATTCATTTGAAGTGAATGCAAAAGACTGTTTCATACAAAATATAACAGTTTTTTTTTATTCAAGAGAGAAAGTAGAAAAGGTTTAAGCTGCCTTATACTGTCTTTTACCTCTAAACTGGATAACTGCTTTTTAGCAGGAGACAAGGCACAAAACCACAGCTGCAATATTTACCAATAACCCCCCCAAAATGAATCAGACCATGGAGTATGAGACATATTTGTAAGTCCTGAATACACAAATATTATAAAACACAATCATTATCCTTGCCAACATATAAATATTAAACCTATATTCTTCCAAATGGGAACAAAAAGTCTGTATAGGAGTAGCATGAAACCAAACCATAGTCCCTATCAGTTCACTTGGCACGAACAAAAAGATGCTAGATTCCTCATTGAATTTAGTAGAGCAGATACTGCAACAAATAATCCAAGTTACCACTCTCTAGGTGGCATGTTCCTTGATGTACATGCAGATGTTCTGCAAGCACAGGTTCTATATCCCATTTGCTCTTTCATTATCCTTTCATTTGTTCCCCACTCCAGAGGCTCTCCATGGGTCAGGTGACGATGCACAAACTGTCACCCATCTCTAGCAGACACTGACAAGTAACCAGCCTTGTCTGCGCCAAGGACCAAGGCAAGGAAGAACAGCCAAGGGACATGTGTAAGCTGCGATAACTTAGACCTGCTTATGTTTGGACAGTAACGCACAGACGAGACTGGAATACAAACATGCTGATTGGCATTTATGGGACACATATGGAGTAAATGTTACCCACAACTGAAAACCTTCTAGATTAAAAAAGACTGGCATACTTAATCTCTGTATTGTTTCTAGCTATTCACACTTGCATCAGCTGTTTAAACTAGCTCTGTGGGAGAAAAAAGCCATCATAGTACTGAACTTTCAAACTCAGCCTTGGTGCTACACTTTCACCACGTGTTTACTATAATATGGTCACAGGGAAGGGAGAAGTGGTTCTTGCATTCATATGAATTTTGTCCCCTCTGCTCTGACTTTGAATCAAAGTAATGTGACATTTAAGTACCAAAGACATGAACTTCACAAATCACCTTAAAGGAATGTTAATTTCAAAGTTCGTGGCCAATATATGCTGATGTTGTTAGTGTCGAGCCAGAGAGCCAAACATCTGAGTTGTGTCATTGAAATGTAATTATAGGGGGACAGTTGTGTGCAGTTCTGTGTGACCCTGAGTAGTGCAAAATAAAATGCCACAAAACCAGAAGCATCCTGTGACAACAGAATACAGGCAAAAAAACCCTATGCATGATACATTTTAAATTGCTGCTTCTAATGGAGCATTACAGAACATCAATTAATGAACAGTTTAGCTCAGTGGCATAACCTAAAATGACTTTCAGGAATATATTTACTAGGGTGAAGTCTCTCTCGTATACTGAATGTATGAAATAGGCAGCAAGTGATGGAAAGGAATGCAGTTTTGTCCTTTCCATACCAGCCACATCTGTCTCAGGACTGTAGAAAAGCTACACCTCCCACATGTCACTTCACACTGGAGAAAGGAGTGGCTTTATTTGTGTATGCCCCAAATGAAACAGATAAACATGTACTGTGTACGCAGAGGCCCAGATGAGGATTAGAAGATGCAAACACTGTATTGGCATCCTCTCAGTCTCACAGTATCCCGTGACAATCCACAGAGATACTACTGTTACAAGGGCAGTAAGAAGCAGAAGTAGAATTGGTACGTTGGAGCATCCTTTAGTCTAGGGAAGGACACTCCTCCTGGGCCCACAGAATAATGCTCCCTGCAATCACTGGAAACCATTCTGCAAGTTATAAACTGGGAAGTTCCACAACGTCAAGGATCAGTGAATTCTTGCCTCAGGTCTTTTGGAGCAAGGGGGAGTAAAAAGTATTTAAACTTGAGTGGATTTGGATTTTTCTTCTGAAAGACACATCAGACAAGTAACATTTTTTTTTTTCTTATTACACTTATTTTATCCACTGTTAAAAATGGAGTAAAGATAAACTAATACTAAGGAACAGAGAATATAATCTATCTTTTGAGGCTAAAAGCACATAAAAATCAGGAGAATAGAAATGAGTTTTATAAAGCTTTAAGACAAAATCATTTTCCATTGATATCCACATCTTTATATCTAAATTATGATGTTTTAACAGACATCTTTTAGTATAATCTTTTTATTCATTAGCTCTATGAAAAAAAAAATCCAGTTTTACACAAAGATACTAAATAAGAAAAGGTTAATGATCAGATTAAAAAGATTTATTGTGGAATATTAGGTCAACTACACACAGGGGAATTGCTTGCAACAGACTCATGTCAATACATTCTCTTAATACCCAAGAACCTTATCCAAGTGCTTCTCTACACTATTAAGTTTCACAAATTCATCCCTATTCAGAAATATACTGGAATCACACAAGTAAAAACTAAGTCCACAGATCATCATTAACATCTTAAGCAATTTTTTTCCTCCTTTAAAAAAAAAAAAAAAAATCTTAAAACCATGAGGTTAAATAAACCTCTTTAAAACCTCATCTTAAAAACCAAACAAACAAAACAAACCCAACACCAAACAGGTACCAGGTTTAGGGAGACAATGCCTTACTATTGAACTACCACAGATCTAAGCTGAGAGTGACCTCCAGTGGAAGACAGTCCATATCCTCCTCTTTGCTCAAGCTATCATGGAGACAGCTTTAGCTCAGATAACACCTATCATAATACATTTATGTTACGAATATTCAGAAAGATAAGTCTGTCATGTATTATACACGTCACAGGGAAGGCAGAGGTGTGTGAGAATGACAAATAGCACTGGATTTCCAGGGTTCAAAGTTGTGCCACACCTTGATTCATTTGGCCTAAGAGACAAAATTCCTATTGGTTCACAGCAACAAGTTATCTGCCTTAGAGTTAACTATTAAATAGGGCAACGGATGAAGATTTTGCATAAAAAGTAACATGTTTCTGATAACTAAGTTATCTATGAAAACACATACCTGTGCAAACGTGTTATCTTTAGTACTTATCCAACTTCCTAATCGCAATTAATTTTACAACAAAAGAGAGATAATGTAAAAATGGAAGCTGCTATGTTTTGATCTAATGGAGTCGAACTGCAAAAAAGCTAGGTGAAGGTTGATGAGAAAATTTTTTATGTACAAGATGGAAGCAAATCCCTTGTATGTGAACAAGACTGTGTTCACAGTTCTTTTCTCTGGATATATACTCTTATCGAGTGAAGTAAAAAACACAAGGAGATACACTCCACAGAATCCCAGGTACATTTCTCTGAGCCTGTGATCTGTGGGAGATGTGAATACTTAAGCAAAGGGAGGTGTGCTCCATGTCACCACAATCCTTTGCACTACCTTTTTCTGATACATATAGGAAGGAAGAATAGGCATCTGTGATGCTATTCTTCCACTTCCTGTCTAGAGTTCCCAAAGGCTCCAACACACTGGTTCTCACTCCACTATTGTCTGACCAGACCGGGAAGAAAGCTTCCCGCTACTCTGCCTCCATTTCCACTATTTCTGCATCCTATCTTGCTTGATCTTAGATTCAACATGGCTTGAGAGAAAGGGTTGGGGGGAAATAGTGCTTTTGCTTTCCACCATATCCCTTCAGCTACTTGCTCTTAACACATCAGGTCTCAACTCTGCAAACTCATATTTAAATCAAAGTCTCCTTAATAAACAGACAGCACTTGCTGCAAAAGTCTGGTAGGCATAAGAGAAGCTCCCAGCCCCTGTCAATAAAGGCACTCAGTTGTTAATAAGCATTGATTGAAGACTAATTAACCACATGGTGATTTTAAGAGGTTTCTTGCAAGATTTCTGTGCTCATGAAAGAATTTCCAAGTATCTTCAAATCCCAGTTGCAAAGTAAATCCATACTCAATATGATTAGACACTGTTCCACAGCTAGCCAAATTCAAATCCACACCCAGAAACTCTTATTCTATCACTCGCTCACTACCACTGTCCTACAGACAGTATTGTCTCTACAATAAAAATAAGAGAATTTAACTCCTAGGTTTAACAATAGCTACCTATAAGATGTGGCAGAAATATTCTTCCTTTGGTGTAGTCATCTTTACAGTATTCAAAAGCACTACATCTCACTTCTGTTTTAAAGGCAAATAAATCTATTACCTTTTTTCTGGTTACATCTTCAAGTAGTTTTCCCAATATATTCCCTGACTTCCAAATCAAATAAGTGTTAATAAAGAAAAGATAACATTTCTATTTCTACCATTCTGCAATAGATTTAATGTATCAAAAGATACTGAAGTAATTACAATGTTGAGAATTAGTCCAAATTCTTAAATAAAAAAAGGTAAGATATCAAGGCAAGAACAAGTACTTGCCTTATTTTAAGAAAGGCCCCTTTTCAGTGTGTAGCTTTCCATGCACAAAATCTGACAAGGGCTTAGCATACTGACAATCCCTTCAATCAATAAAATTCTTTTTTTATAACAATAACTGCGCAGTATCAGGTACTGTGGCATAAGTGTGTGGTTCTCATTATTCAGAATAAATCACCCTATACAATATTCTTTCCATAAGTAAACAGCAAAATTATTTTCCTTCAAAATTTTCTTAGAGTAGTAGGAGCTCACTAGGGTGCTAAAGGAAGTCTAATCAAGTGATCAATGGCACTACCCAAAAGCAGAATTTCACTACACAAAACCAGTTTCTACAGGCATAAAGGACCAACCTCTCAAAGATGTAACAGATGAGGTACACATCTGCATACACAGAATCTCATGTCTAGCATGTGCATTTTGTATAATATTATTAATTACTAAAAGGGCAACCTGCTGTCCATCTGTGGGAATATCATAACTGAGCATAAAGTGAGTGCAGAGATGTAAGCCATTTTCTTTTTCACGTGTGATCCAGGCTCTTGATGATGAAAAACTGGGCCTTTTGCATTGTTTAGTGAAAAAGCAATGGTAGATTAATATGGTTAGCCAGCTTGGAGAGCTCTACATAATCCTAACAGTGTACAGAAAGAAGAATGGTATATTTCCTAAAAGCGGGCAGCTAAGTAACTGGTTGTTTTAAATGGAAAATTACCACAGCAGAACTAAGTTTTGTGGTAAGGATTAAAGTGAGTAGTGCAGACACCATATATGTTGAGTAATATTGCAGAACAGAGTGTAATTAAAAATACACAAGAAATCAAGTAAAACAGAACGCTGAAATATTCCCCTGTAAAAAAGCATGTAGCTCTTCGGATTATTGCATTGAAGAATATGAAGCTGGTTAAACCAGGAACATGACTGGAAATGTGAAATACCAGAAAGATCTTTCTTCAGAGACAGAAACAGTGGCTATAATAATCAAGAATTATTATAAATCTTATGAGGACATTTTAGATAGGAAACATGGAAGACTAACTTAAATATAGAAAAGCATGCCTTGATACTCTGGCTATGCTAGAATTACGAGAGGAATTTTCCTCAGTAGAAAAAAAAAAAAATTATTAAATCCTGGGAAAACCAATTGTCACTTTTTTTCCCCCCATCCATTTATACCTCAGTCCTGCAGCTGGAGCTGCATGAAGAGGCATTTATTCTTTTTGTACTATGCTGTTATTTTAGTGGGAGATTTCATTTCAGTGGAAGATGCATCAACCTTAATGTCTAGCATGTTTATGCAACAGCTGAAGAAACGTTCTTTCTAAGGACAGAAGCCGAAGTCTGCTTTTTTGATAGAATTCATCAAAAGTCTACTGTTGTCTTGCTATAATTAAAGGCAGCCTAGAAGATGAAGAAAAAAGGTCCTACTTCTCACTAACAGAAATAGTTACAGAAAAGTAAAAAGATTATGAATCTAGTACTGAAAACATGGGCCACATGTTAAATGGCAGGCACTACAAACAGCCCCAGTCATTTTTGTGAGGCTACTTAAGTAGCTACCACATAGCAAGCACAGCTTAAGTAACACAAAAACATATTAAAAACAGAGGATAGTCCTTTCACTGATTTAAAGCAGCATTGTTCCATTTAAATCAATAAAGCTGTGAATGCTGCCACAAATGAAATGAGAATTTGATATATTTAGACAGAAAGGCAGTCAATTACAAAACTGCTGTTTACATGGGTTATCTTACCACACTGGGAAAAATTACACAAACAGGGTGCTGATGCCACCTGAGTAGCCAAAGTCTCACATCAGATTAAATAGACTTCAAGCTACAAACAATGGCAACCAGTTTTTTAACCTAGGACACTGAATCAGCAGCCATTTGTATGAAGTCAACCTTGGGAATGAAACAGGAACAGAGCAACAAGACATTTCAAATTACTTGAACAGGCAGCATAGAGCAACGTACTAGAGTCTCCTCCTAACTAAACAGGAGAGATCAGGAAGGTTAAGGGCTAGAAAAGGATGTTTCTGGTCCTTGGCTTTCTCTTTTAACAACAGAAGAATAAAAAAGTTCCCTCTGATCCCAATTCTGCAATGAGTGAACATCACTGTGTCAGCACCAAACTTCCATCAGCCTGGGATGAGCTTTTATAGACCCAGTGGCTTGTTCATAAAAGCTGACAAAAATTGCAAGAGTAACTATATGGGACAGAGGACAGCAAGTTAAAAGTAAAGAAAGAGTTGTGTAACTAGATTTAAAGAATTTCATATTAAAAGACAAAGACAATTTAATTTCACTGTACCAAGTACACAACCCGGGACAAAGAAAAAGAAAGAACTATATATTAAGTAAGACAACTGTACTGCAAAGTTTGTAAAAAAGAACAAATGAGGCTCCCTGAAGGCAATTCCATCAATTTCCCAGCTCACAATGACAATATGAGAAGGAAAAATGGGTACAAAGATTCATTGCCCACAAAGCAAAAATAGACACAAAATACGATGCAACTCTCACGGCAGGTTTATGCTATTGCTAAAACAAATTCTGGGTAAGTATGATCTGTGGGTCCTTACTCAAGCTTCTGAAGCTTTGAGGGACAAGCAGTCATTAAGTTCAGAGCTCTAGGTTTTCACAGTACCGCTTGCAGCATGACACACAAATCTGAACAGAGACCTTAGAACTACTCACCACAAAAAACCAAACAGGAAGAAGGAAAGCTTTTAAAGTATCCATCCTTTTTCTCAGTTATTTTCTGTGTCAGGAACAGGGCCTGAAACACTGTGAATAGCACTATGCAGAAAGCCATTGTGTTTTACTTGTCAAAACAGTTCCAGAGGGAATGCAAATCAGACCTACTCTTTTACAGCAAGAATTCCAGTGGAACTATAATTACAGAAGAAGCAAGCTATATCTGCCACTGGTACTAGAAAAGCTCAAAAACCATTACAAAAATAACAACAAAACATAAGAGAGGACAAGTCTTCTAACAATGGAACAGTCTTTAAATGGAGTGGGAAATATGTTCAATTTGCTGTAAATTAAAGCTCTGATAGAATACTGCACATTAAGTAACAACATCGAGTGGCTGCTATAACAGGCATAAATCCTCCAGAAGTGCACAGTACTACAGCACTGCCAAAGTGACTGTCTCTGAGGCACTCTGGAAAACACCATTACAGAAATAACCATTGCAGTTTGCTTGTGCAAATGAACTCAAATAGCAATAACAGCCTTGATCTGATGTATTCACCTTAATTACCAGTCCAGGTTAACGCTTTCCATGAGGATCATAAAGGTGTCAAGAAGTTTGGGCATGTTGGGGTGGTTTTTTGGGGTGTTTTGTTACATGTATATAGATGTATTGAAACAGCATCTAGAAGCATCATTACATCTTATAGCTCCATTAGACTAGTAGAACAAAACATCCAAAAAGAAATAGTTCCATGCAGAGTTGATTTAAGGGGGGGTGGGTAGGTGGTGTAACTCCTGTGAAAAATGTCAAAAAAAACAGTTCCAAAAAATAGCCACAATTTGTCTTCAAAAGATTTCATATCTTCATTTAAAAATTATAGTTTGGCCTAAACACATGACAGAACAGACTACTTGTGTAAAACATTTCAATTAGGCTGAAAATATATATTGTTTTTAAGTTCTATGCTTAATCACTACTTGAAAAAATTCATCATCTCATTTAACAGAAGATATAATTAGAGAATGGAACAAAAACTAAGGAGGCACACAAACTGATAGTATAGCCACTGAAAGTACCAACTTAGTTGGTACCTTTTGAGGCATCTGTATTTTAGTATTTGCCTTGTTACAGCCTAAGTTCCCCTTAAACTGCCAGCTTACCGTCTCTCAAGGACTAGTTATTTCTAACCTGAAACTCAATTCCTAAATCTTCTAATCAAGGTAACTAAGCAAAGATACTAATAATTGTGAATTTGTACAACAGGATAAAATACATTAGCAAAACAGGTTGAACATCAGAATTAGATCCAAAACTTCATTCAGACCTGAAGATTATAGAGAAAGCAACTAAAAGTCCCAATGTTAATTACTTTTTTCTTACAAGCCTTTGAAAAATGTATGTGATAAGGAATAGAGAGAGAATATTCATTGTAATGTATCAGAAAATGGCAAAAGTGTATTTTATTAATCTGTATGTGTGTGGGAATAATTCTCTTGTCTTACCAAGAATTTAAACCATGTTAACTTATTCTGAATTGCGCCAGAGGCCAGTTGCACAGAAGCTTGTATAAAATTGCCAGCTTGCCAATGACATCTAATCTCTACAAACCTTCCATCAGGACCTCAAGTGCCCCAAGAGCCCTTAAATGCCCTGACCAGCCTGACCTGGGACTTGCACCCACACAACTGCCACCCCAGGGCCCAGGACCTTGCTGTGGGACTGTCCTGTGGGCAGTGAAGGCACTGTCCTCCCTGTGCTGTGGTCACTCTCAGCTCCCGGCTCATCCTCCTTTGTGAGACAGCCCACTCCTCTCTGTTCCCACACACAGGTTCTCTCAAACATAACTCATCTCCTTGGGAGAGGTGAAGGGGGGGAAGTACAACCCATCTATTTGATCTCTGTGGCCTAGATGTCAATTAAAAGCTATTATCAGGATTCCCACTTTCACAGTTACAGCAATTTCCTTTCCCTAGAATTAAAAATTCAAAAGTCTGCCTTCCCCTTCCAATTAACTTGCCAGCACCTTGTCTCATTCTCCACTTAAAAACAACAAGTAGGAAATAACTGGAATAAAAGCAGAGAATGCAATCAGTGACCAAGAGACAGAGCCAGACACCTGGTTCTCAAAAAGGAAAACCAGTGTGCCTCTGCCAACTATGGCAATGATGAGGTGTCATCAAGAGGGAGCACTGGCCTTCACTCACACCCGTCATGGCAACACAACGAAACTAATCAGAAGTAAAATATTTGTAAAAGAAGTCAATGCTTCAATGATTTCATGACAAGTGATAAGACTGAAAATCCAAATTATTAGTTGAATTTGGACCCACTGTCAGGCAGAATGATCTTTATCTCACAAAAAGGACTTCCAGCAATTTTGAGACTGAAACTCTTACAAATTTTAACAGAACCTATCACTATGTTATTCAGTGAAAATACTTTATTTTACAAACCCACTCATACATAACTGTAGAGTACAAGGCAGTCACATTTAGAGAATTTAAGTATTTTATTAAGCAAAATCTGAAGAATGGGACAAAGATGTCAGTATAGGATTAAAGTCATCTTTGAAAAAGGAAAGTGTGATGAAAGCACTATCAGTATATAACTGTTTAATTTCTATCTCCTGTCTTACCACATTTAGTACCTAAACCACTTCGTAACATTTGCTTAATAACATATTATTGTTACTCAAATAATTATCAAAATGTGTTCCTGAATTAAAGCATTTGACATTATTTTTGTTTATTATTCCCAAGCATGAAATAGTAGTTTCTGAAACTACACATGAACTGAGTCTCCAGAGACCCTGAAATGGCTGTCCCTCTGACATTGTACTCTCCCAGCCATTTGACTGCCATGATAATTCTGAAGGTTTATACAGTTAAAATATCAATATCACTGTTTTCCTGATAATTATTTTACTAAAAAAAAAAAAAAAAAATCAAGTTGAGGCAATCAGCCACTGTTTGGGAGGCTGTTACTGTGCAGACATTGCAGAACTTATGCTACTCTGGAGGACTGTGATGGTGAAAAATGGGGAGCTTAAGATATTCTCTTTCATTCCAGTACAGAATACTGGAATTTGGTAATTACTGTTTGAATAAGAACCTTATCTTCCGAGTAATTCTCCCTCCTCTCCACCCGTTTCAGTCTTCAAGAAATAATTTGGTCTTCTGATGTACCGAAAAGTGACAGAAACAGAACTTTTCTGCAGAGCTAAGATGGGGGGAAAGAACAGACTATTAGAAAGAAGGCCTGCTTTTGGAAATTAGTATCTGCTTTTCTGGAAGGTTCTTTCACTAGACATCAAGTCTATTTATTTTTGTTGCTTGGTCTGAAAGTTTCTTCCACTGCAATTTCCCCTTTCAGATGCATTTTAAAAAAATGCAATATTCAACAGAAAGCAAACTAATTGCTTGATAATGACCTTTTAAATGTCCATATTAACCTTAATGGCTTCAAATGGAATTTTCATGAGTTACTTTGAGTATAACTAATTAGTTGCT
Source organism: Podiceps cristatus (assembly GCA_000699545.1). NCBI lineage: Eukaryota > Metazoa > Chordata > Aves > Podicipediformes > Podicipedidae > Podiceps > Podiceps cristatus. The sequence goes on along the minus strand of JMFS01008305.1, from coordinate 38,830 downwards.
ATTTATACATATAGACATATAGACACGGACAGAGTATTTTTGTTAAATGAAATTTTAACACAAGATGTTGTTTTAAGCTGCATTCTTTGCACAGAGATATGCTCTAAAAGAGGCATACATATGTATATATTCACATACACTCATGCTCTGGCTTGATAAGCCTGTCTAATGACATGGTTTGAAACAGTGAATCCATACTCAAGTCCATGCTCTGCCTGACTCTGGGTAATGCAAGATAAACTTATGAACCAAGAAGATGATTTAAATCTAGATCTCCCAAAATTCAATCTAGTGCTCTATGCATGATATGCACACTGGTAACAGACACATGCCCTCCAGAGGAGGCCATAAAAATAATCCGAGGGCTGGAGCACCTCTCCTGTGAGGAGAGACTGAGAGAGTTGGGGTTGTTCAGCCTGGAGAAGAGAAGGCTCCGGGGAGATTTAACTGCAGCCTTCCAGTACTTAAAGGGGGCCTATAAGAAAGATGGGGATAAACTTTTTAGCAGGGCCTGTAGTGACAGGACAAAGGGGAACCGTTTTAAACTGAAAAGGGGGCGATAGAGACTATATCTATGGAAGAAATTCTTTACCATGTGATAGGTGAAGCACTGGAACAGGTTGCCCAGAGAAGTGTATCCCTGGATACATTCAAGGCCAAGTTGGATGTGGCTCTGAGCAACCTGGTCTAGTTGCAAATGGCCCTGCTCATGGCAGGGGGGTTGGACTAGATGACCTTTAAAGGTCCCTTCCAGCCCAGATTATTCTATGATTCTGTGACACTTCCCAAACCCCAAAAGCTCAAATTCTGACTCTGACAACCCAATTTAAGGAAAATAGTCAAAACATTTCACACTATTCTGGCATGAAAGAGAAAAACAACTTGAAACATCAGGAGTTCCTGAAAAATAGATGCATGAAGTCTAGATTTGCACAAATTGTGTACTATGAAAAAATCCATTTTATCTTCTTGAGAAAGGAGAGAAGAGGTAAGCAAGCCACACTTGCCAAAATTCTAATTTATTTAGCCTCTCAATCAACTGGTGAGGTGATGAAGGGCTTTTCTCATTAGAAAAGTATGTTATCTCATGTTGAATGACATCTGCCATCCGAGATATTCTCAAACACTAAGATTTCTGAAGTTTACTTGAAATATCCATGAGAAATGGAAAACATCACTTTGTTTCCTTTATGATAGAGGTTCTTACACACCAAGATAAACTAGAAGTAGTTTTTAAGCCACATTTAGGAACAGTAGTAAATAGCTAAGTTACTTCTTTATCAGGAAGACTCACTCAAACAGACTAAAAGAAAAAAAAAGTTATCTTACAAGCTTTTGGAAAACATATCAAATTTGGGAATCTAGAGCTAAATGCCATGTTCTCTGGCAAAACAGACAATTGCTTCAATTAAATGAGCATTCCGCTTTGCCTTTCTGCCAGACATCACCCTCCTTGTATTTTCTAACAATGAAGAAACCAGAAATGGCAGTCAGTCATTCACCCCCTCATGTCTACAAAGTTCTTTGTTAAAATTATTTACAAAAATATTGGGGGGGGGGGGGGGGGATTTAAATGTATTTTAGACAGAAAGTAAGACATCTCAAGTCAGATATACTACCATGGTATCTAACAGGTATGTCACACTCCACTGAAACCATTGGCCAAGTTCCCTGATCAATCAGACAATAGCTTTTATGGGCTAGCCTTGTCTTCATTGTAAAGCCTCTTGCCACAAGAGAATATCATAAAAACAAAAGAAGATCATGCCCTCAAGACAGACTGAGAAAATGATTACATGAAAATACAGTTTTCATGAGTTAGTATACTGGAATAGCAGAATTGAAATATTTTAAATTATGATAAAAATAACATACCACCCCCCAGACACTATCAGATTTTTTTTTTTTTGTCAATGTATCAAAATTCAGTTCTGCACGGAAACTTTTCAAACAGAATTCAGAGTTCAATTCAGTGGAAATCAAAGATCCACTTATCTCAACAACAGTTAAATTGAAAATCTTAAGAGGAAAATTGTTATTAAAATCTAAAACTTCAGTTTCTGAAACTGAAGTGTTCCATTTTGGCTTGCTAAAGTGTCTGAAGACATTTCAGCAATTTCAGTATTAGTGCAAGTTTTACCTTGTTGCTGCACTACTCAACTTTGTTTTAAAGGAATTCAAATTCTTTCCACTTTGGGGGATTTCCTCCCCCCTTCTTCTCCACCACCCCCGCCCCTTCATATGAACAGTTGTCACAGTTTAACCCTAGCCAGCAACTGAGCACCACACAGCCGCTCGCTCACTCCACTCCTCCCAGTGGGATAGGGGAGAGAATTGGAAAAAACCTCATAGAGGTTGAGCTAAAGACAGTTTAATAGGACAGCAAAGGAAAAGGGAATAATAATGATAAGAGAATATACAGAAAAAGTGATGCACGATGCAAATGCTCACCATCTACTGACTGAAGCCCAGCACGTCCCTTAGCAATGATCCCTCCCCCAGCCACGCCCCCCCTCTCCCCCACATTTATATACCAAGCGTGACATCATATGGTATGGAACATCCCTCTGGCCACGCTGGGCCAGCTGTCCTGGCTGTGCCCCCTCCCAGCTGCTTGTGCCCCTCCTCGCTGGCAGAGCACGGGAAGCTGAAAAGGCCTTGACTTAGTGTAAGCACTGCTTAGCAGCAACTAAACATCAGTGTGTATCAACATTATTCTCATGCTAAATCCAAACCACAGCACTGTACCACCTACTAGGAAGAAAAATTAACTCTACCCCAGCTGAAACCAGGCCAACAGTTAGAAAAACCCCAGAATAGTGTCACTTTTTATCATTAGAAAATCTTCTAATGGAAATCTTACTTTTCTGTATGTTACATAATGGTTATTTTGGATACAAGGATGAATGGTTTGTTCATGTGACTAGCAATCTATTCATTCCCTTGTCTTTTTATATTTTTAAAATATGCTCCTGGCTACACTAACTTTTTTAATTTCCCACTGAAACATATGCAAACATCATAAGCAGAGCTCTGGTTTGAGTAGTTCTATTAAAATTCATGCATTGACTGAAATAACAAAAGAACTCAAGACATATTTTTCCGAGCTTGCACTGTAAATCTGGTTCATATAGTTCTCTAGGACAAGAAGGTTTAAAAAGGAATTTCTCATACCTTTACATAGCTAGCAAAAAAGCAAAGCAAGTTTAACAGTCAACTAAAATAGGCTCTTTACAATAAACATCAGCAGAATTCCTCCAAATAGCAGTACTTGCTACTACATTGCTCTGTCATACTTCTCAGACTTCGAAGATAACTTTACCCTCAGTTCACTGGACGAATGTGTGTACAGAATTTTTTTTCTTCTTTTCAAATAATTAAAAGGCTGTAAAACATTCTTGCCTTTGTCTGACTGACAAGCTCATGATCAATATTTCTCACACAGCAGACAGGCTGAAGAGAACTGAAGCTGACAGAAGACTTGAAGTATAAACCACCATCATTAAGGGGTTTTGCCAAACAAATACAGAAATTCAAGTCATGAGTATTTGGCAAAGAGTGATGCATGTGTCATTTAAGCACGTCATAACCCTCTTGTGGGTGATGTGTGACACACAATGATATGGCATGCCTAAATAACAAAACATCAGCTCTTCAGTGAAGAAGTACACACTTACTGTCACCTTGGTAAGATGGAATCACTTCACATTTCTATGATAAAAGGAAGCAGGAAAGTATTGTGGTGCAAATATAAAAGAGTCCATGTGCATTATGTGCTTATAAACAGAAAAGGGCAAGTTAGCTGACCCTTGGAAGTAGAACCAAGCTGCTTTATTTCACCCTCATCTCATAAAATCATAGAATGGTTTGGAAAGGATCTTAAAGATCACCTAATTCCAACCCCCCTGCCATGGGCAGGGACACCTCCCACTAGACCAGGTTGCTCACAGCCCCACCCAACCTGGCCTTGAACACTTCCCCAGAGGGGGCAGCCACAGCTTCTCTGGGCAGCCTGTTCCAGTGCCTCACCACCTTCATAGTGAAGAATTTCTTCCTTATATCTAACCTAAATCTACCCTCTTCCTGTTTAAAGCCATTCCCCCTTGTCCAATCACTGCATGCCCTTGTAGAAGTCCCTCCCCATCTTTCTTAAAAGCCCCCTTTAGGTACAGACTTCCTGGTGGGTTTGCCTGACTTTTTTTTAAATGATCTGGATGCAGGGATCAAATGTACATTAAATTTGCCAGTGATACTAAACTAGGAGGAGCTGTTTAGTATCAGAGAGTTTACCTCTCTTGAAGGTAGAGAGGCCTTACAGAGAGATCTGCATAGACCAGAAAGCTGGGCAATCACTAACCATATGAAATTTAATAAGACCAAATGCAGGATTCTCCACCTGGGACAGGGCAATCCTGGTTATACATACAAATGAGGGAAGGAGAGGCTGGAGGGCAGCCCCACAGAGAGAGACCTGGGGGTCTGGGTTGATGGCAAGTTGTATATGAGTCAATAGTGTGCCCTGGTAGCCAGAAGGGCCAAAAGTGTCCTGGGGCACATCAAGCACAGCACAGCGGGCTGGTCAAGGGAGGTAACTGTCTCACTCTACAGTGCAGCCCCAACTTGAGTACTGTGTGCAGTTTTGGGTGCCTCAATATCAGAAGGACGTCAAACCATTAGAGTATGTCCAGAGGAGGGTGACTAAGATGGTGAAAGGTCTCAAGGGCAAGACTTCCAAGGAGCGGCTGAGGTCACTTGGTTTGTTCCGCTTGGAGAAGAGTAGGCTGAGGGGTGACCCCATTGCAGTCTACAACTTCCCCAAGGGGGGCAGACGGAGGGGGGGGTGCTGATCTCCTCTCTCTGGTGACCAGCAATAAGACGCGAGGAAATGGAATGAAGCTGCATCAGGGGAAGTTCAAACTGGTTCTTCACTGAGAGGGTGGCTGGTCACTGGAACAGGCTCCCCAGGGAAGCGGTCATGGCACCAAGCCTGTCAAAGTTCAAGGATCATCTGGACAATGCTCTGAGTCATGGGATTTAGATTCAGGTAGTCCTGCGAGGAGCAGGGAGTTGGACTCAATAATTCTTATGGGTCCCTTCCAGCTTGAGATGTACTATTATTCCTCCCCAAATTCTTTGGCCTCCCCTATGTCTAATTTTTTTGAAAGAAGCATACCTGAATGTAGTTTATAATATGAAAAGTGCCATTCCTCCCTTAAAGTTCCTCCAGAAAGATGCTTATAAAAACTGAAAGAGATAGAAAGAAGGTGGAAATACAGCAATTAAGTTTCTCAGAATGGCATACAACAAAACAGATGCTTTAGGATTTCACCAGTAAAATGACTTTATGCATTACTGTTCTGAATAACTATATGCATGCACCAAATGATCAACTACATAGCATGGTCTCTTAAAAAGATAATTAGTGATAGGAAAGTAGAAAGCCACAGGTACTTCTACAGAAACTCCTCAATCTTAAAGTATCAGCAGAAAAAAAATTGTGACACACCAAGATTCATGAGTTATCAGAATGATAAATGCAGCATGATTCTTAGGCTTACAAAACACCATTTGCTTATGTCATACAGAAAACTCTTATTAAGCATGTCAATGCAATTCCAAAATGGAATTTTCACAAAAGAGTATTTACTGTTCTGGATGAAAGTGGGATAAACATCAATTTGTTTAAAGTAAAATGAAACTATGACACCTGCAGTCTAAACACAGCTAAGCTAAGCTTTTTCACTACGTATCAGTAGTATTGTATTTAAATAGCTCAGTTAATGGTAACTATCACAAGCTAATTGGATAGGACAAATAAAATTCTGGAGTCAAAACACATAGAAGTTACATTATTGGCCTTGCTTGGGATCTTGATAGCTAGATTCCAGTATCTCACAGCTGAAATCTATCCCATGTTTCATAAACAAGCTTTGAGAACATGCAAAATAAAAAGATACAAAGTAACCTGTTTCTGAATCAAGGTTTCTTCCTAATTGTCAAATTTTACAGCTGTGCATAGTCACTCAGAAATTATCATACTCTAATCCTGGTAACTTCAAATACGATTTTACCTACTGCAGACAATTTTGATTCTATAAAAGATAATCCTTTGAATAGATTTGTCCCCCACTACATTAAACAAAAAAAAATTGCTTTCAATCATAGAATGGTTTGGGTTGGAAGGGACCTTAAAGACCGTCTAGTTCCAAGCCCCCTGCCATGAGCAGGGACACCTTTCCCTGAGAGATCAGGCTGCTCAAGGCCCCATTCAACCTGGCCTTGAACACCTCCAGGGAGGGGGCATCTACAACCTCCCTGGGCAACCTGTTCCAGTGTCTTACCACCCTTATTGTGAAGAATATCTTCCTTGTATGTAATCAAAGTCTACCCCCTTCCAGTTTAAAGCCATTCCTCCTCATCCTATCACTACACGCCCTCCTAAAAAGCCCCTCCCCAGCTCTCCTGTAGGCACCCTTCAGATACTGGAAGGCTGCTAGGAGGTCTCACTGGAGACTTCTCTTCTCCAGGCTGAACAAGCCCAACTCTCAGCCTGTCCTTGTAGGAGAGTTGTTCCAGCCCTCAGTACATCTTCGTGGCCCTCCTCAACAGATCAGTCTATGATGAAGGTCATTTGAAAATTATGACAGGGTAAAGATTCCACACTAGAGTAAGAATAATTAAAGCATAAGTAGAATAAAGTGTAAATACAATAAAAAGCATACATACAAATGTTGTAACAAGTATATTTTGGTGCTTGGCCTCAAATCAGAGTATATGACCTTAAGAGAAGTTGCCACATGCCCTACACAGGGCTCAAGAAGCAACAGAACAAACTTAAGTCCACGGGAAAAAAATAACATTGCCAAAAGCTAATATACACAGAACTTTTTTAGACAGGACAGAGACATACAACAGTATGTCTCTAAATATATTTTTCAGGTTCCATAGAAAGCATTTTCATTCAGTAGAGATCCATAGCCTAGAACTCCCTCCCCTAAGAGAGGTACAGATTCCTTAAAGAGCTGACTGGCACCTGTTCTACTCCTGTAAAACGCAACCTGAGTTTCTATTGTTCGCAGAAGAGCCTAGTAGTCACCTATGAAATAAAAAGCTCAGCTTTGATTTTCTCCTCAGAATGAGGAAGCTCAAATTCATGTCTTCCATTTTCCCAGAGAACATATTAACAAGTAAGCTGGAAGCTATTCTACAACATTCAGCTAAAGCAACACTACTGTAAGGAAAATAATTCAAGACTTCTTGGGCGAGGTGGAAGGATCACATGAGAGAGTGCAACCCAGCATCTCATTTACGATTCTTATATTTGTTGTAAGTGAAACTTTACTGGAAACCAGAACAATAACTTAAGACATTCCTCTTCCCAGACAGATACTCTATTGAGTGGAATACAAAAATACCACACATTTCTTGACAGCATAAATATAATCACATATGCCTTGAAGCCTGCTCACCACGTACCTACACAACAAAAAAAAAAAAAAAAAAAAAAAAACACAAACCAAAACAAACACACACAAACAAACAAAAAAAAAAACCTCACCACAAACCCAACCAAAAACCAGACAACCAATTCCATTAGTTTCTAGTGTTCAGCTGGTCAAAATTGAGAAAGTTTTAGTCACACTAGCAAACTCTGAATTACAAAAGCAAAACAAAAATGGACACCATGCACCGCCAGAAAGCACTTATAAGCATTTATTAGAACTATAATTTAAACATATGAATTTCACAAAAATTATGCCTTTAAATGCTTTTTAGGAGTAGGAAAAAGATTCGGACTGTTTCTCTAAGACACTGAACATGTGTAAACAGAAGACAGCCACAGAAGGACAGAAAGACCACAAAATCCAGAAAGTTTCAATATGCTACAGTCTTCCACTGTCAATCTTCTGACAGAGGTTTGGTGTTTCAAGGGATTAAAGGTCAAACAAGTCCTATAACGTTTAGCAGAAGCAGAGATAGGTCACTCAGGAAACATGTAAGTTACATTTTTGCCTTCTGTAGTCTCATTTTCACAGGTGTGACATTTTTCCACATGTCTACCCATAAAACACAATCCTCCTCCAATATAAACTTACCAGGGAGAAAGGTGGCACCAAACTGACATCCTCAAGTGCTCATTTCTGCCTCCCTACAGCAGCTCCAGGCTTGAAATCATTCCACAATATTTGTTATCATCTGCTGGATGATAGTACTCTTTCTTTGCCATAATGATGAATATTTTGAGGATAACTTTTCAGAATATACTAAATAACCCTACAGTTGACAATTCTAGCAACAGCTTTATACAGGGACTGAACTATTCTATCTCCCCCTCACAGCTGGCAGCTCCAACACATGAAAACCTCACTTACAGAGTACCTACTTGATTACAAACCAGAGAATTTTATGTCCTGTAAAAACAGCAGTGTAAGATTATTGTTTAATGCTAGACCAAACACAGACCTCCTACAGAAGTAATGCAACAGGAAGTTCATTTAAAAATCTTCCCCAATTAAGTGTTCTTACCTCAGGTGATTAGATAACTGCCTGACTAGTAAAAAGATAGCCAAGAGAGTAATCAAACAATGGGACTAACAAGCAGACAAATACTATAATTGTTTCATGGAAAGTTAATTTAAAACCAGCTATTTCTTCAGCAAAATCTCTAAAAAAACGGTGTGTTGATACTATTAAATTAAAGGAAAATATTTTGCATTAAACATGCTCAAACTGTTCACATTGATTGTCACAATAACATTCTTGATAAATAACCAAATAAATCTGAGTCAAGCTCAGTCTACTGCCTCTGAGGAACTAGAGGCTCATTACCAATATCATTATCTAAAACTAATTAGTAGTTGGTGATTGTAGCCTACTGGTACTAGGAAACTGATTAACATTCCTCAGAAACAAATAGGGCTGGGTTAGGGGAGGAGAGGGATATTTCCCTTTTGCTTCAGCCTCAAATAACGGAAAGGGAATTAAATAATTAACTATTTACACCTGTGCACTTTGCAGCTCAGTTTCTTTCATTAATCTATAAAACACAGTGATATTGGATGCGCTTGAGGCATCTTCACTGCTTGACATACATTGAGTTCTGAATTTTTTGCCTGGCTGGATGACAGAAATCTTAAAGTGCAATTAAATATTTTATTACCATTGTTTAATTAAATAAATACTGGATTAGCTTGACAAAGTAGATTTCACTGGCGTGCTAGAACAGCAGTTTCATTTCACTTCATGAATGTAATCTGTGCTTAAATAGTGCAATGATTAGTATAATTACTTTAAATAGAGCTGGGTGCATTGAGGGGAGAGGGATGGACCAATTACTGAGTATTCCATGGAAAACAGTTCCTTTTATTTCCCTAATAGTATTCTGTATAACCATTTTCCTCCTTTTTTAACTGAAGAATGGGTTCATTTAAAAATCCTAAATGGTAGTTTAGGTCAAACTTAAGTTCTATATCAGAAGAAAGCCCTGCAGTGTGACCTAAGTCTCGGCATCTTATTTAGTGGACACAGTAAAAGTCAGATTTATTAATATACATAGATACACGGGGATAAAGTATGGAGAGAAAACAGATCTGTCGATTCTGCTGCAAACAAAGCAGGGGTTTTTTTAAAATCCCTTTTTTGGTTAATATTCTGAAGCACTAGATTTCACCAGTGTGAAGCTGCTGGGAGGAGTCGACTCTCAAGGCCCCACTGCACCGAGCCCATTAGTGTCCTCCAGTGGATGCAGGCGCTCAGCACTATCACCGAAATTCTTAAAGCTGCTGAAATTCTTCTGTAGTTTAACTATTTTCCTTTATTTCGAATAGGAGGATGTGAGATTATCCCTCTACTGTCATGAACTGTCAGAAAACTAGCATTCATGAAGTACTAAGTGCACAAAAATATGCTACATTAGCATTATAAAATATACTCGTTTATGACAATTATTTAAAGTAAGAAATAACATGGCACAAATTAACAAATAAACAAGTAGTATGCTGTATCTAAATTTAAAGTCTGTATTTGTGCCATACCTCAAATACAAGTACTAGAAATTTTGTTCAAAGTAATTTATTCATAACAAGATTAATTGCAACTTACATAATGTGTGCAACATTCAAGTCATGCCTTGGTGCAAAAAATATGCAACTAGCACAAAATATTTGTACAAAGTAGTGAGCAGTACCAATAACACTGATCTAGACTATGTTCATTACAGTAGAACAAAATGAAAAAGCTTAAGTTTCTTTAAGCTTTGGATTGTAACACAGGTACTTATAAGGCTGTACTTATAACGCTGAGCCTCAGAAAAATGTTCACAATTCACATACAGCAACTGAAAAAATTATATGTGGATCTCTCTGATTAGAGTAATAGTCTGTTACAAGATCGATACCTTTTATATAAATACATGTCTGAACGTTACAGAATTTACAGCTGAAATAGGCGTGTGTGCATACAATGATTCTAACCGAGGTTAGGAGGACACCGTGTGGCAGAATAACATATGAACGGACTGTAACTCCCCACCCCGCAAATAAAACCCCGTCTACAGCTGTTACCACCCCTTGCAGCCAAAACTATTAAATACTGTTGACAGACTGTGAATGCAGAAGCAATGTCCAATATCAGATATTAGGATAAAAGAGAGGATTATTAAGATGATCTGCAATTCTGTTACAAAGGTATGGATGAATGATTGGACTCAGAGGAGGTCTCCTCAGTTCCTGAACCCTAAGCAGCCATTTTAAAATTTTAAAAGCACACAGTCCAATTTACAGGATTAAATTTCAACCTTCTATGCACTTAGATCAAACTGTCTTTGCCAGAGACCTACCAAAGACAGTAATTTGTGTGTCTGTGACCTGAAAGCATCATTAAGCAACTCCAAAGAATATCTGAGAGCCCCATCCTACCTCATCAGTAAAATCTCCCCTGAACAGCTCCATGATTACTAGCGCATGAACCCAAAAATATAGTGCTAGACAGGTATTTCTGGAACTATGTTGTTTATGTTGCATTTCTGTAAAAAATCATTATTTCCCTTGTCAGGGGCCAATAATAAATCCTTAGAATATCAGATGAAGATGGAATCTACTTAAACATTAATTTTAAAAATTAAAAAGAAAGCAATCCACTTTAGTTATAATAGTAGTCATAAATTATGGAGTCAAGTCAGATTGTTATGGTATCAGTCCAGGAAATGAGACAGAACTGGAAGAACGGAGAAGAATTTAATAGCATGGCTAAGGATGGACAAACCTCTGCATGTTCAGAATTTCATTTCAGATAATCACTGAAGACAATGGAAGTTCTGAATCAGGAAAAAAAAAAATGGAAAAAAGAAATTCTAAGGAGATTTTTCTCTTTCCTGTTTCTGGCCAGAAGACATAGGCTTGACTCATGCTATTTCCTTTCACAAAATCATAGAATTATTCTTGAAGTATTTTTTTTTTTCACTGAATTAGAAAAGCTATCAGAGAGACATTAACATTACTTTCCAATGCACTCTAAAATTAAATCCTTCCCACGGATGAGAAGAATTCTGTAATGGTGACTTTAAACACACAATTGAGGTATCATGAAATATTTCTGTTTACAAGTCTTTTGTAATCAGTCTCAGCCTGTAACAGTCAGAAAAGCCAAGCACTTCTTCCCCTACTACAGTATCATTTAGCAACCTGGATCTTCCACCCTATTCTTACATTCTTTACAGGACACATACTGATAAAAAAAAAAAAAAAAAAAAAAAAAAAAAGTTTGCATGTTCCCATAACTCATCTCAGTGAGCAATCTTAGACATATCTTAAAGCTTTAAATAAACCTCCCCAGAAGAGTTTTGACAACCCAAGAAACTGCACAATCGAGTCTGCAAGCTGGGTAACACTTGCAAGCCCAGGCTGACTAGCTGTGAAGGCTGGACAAAGAAATGGGGTTTCTAATCAGTGAGGTCCCAGAACAGCATTCTGGTGGGAGTAACCGGAAAGAAACAAACACCTACACACCATTTTTCATGTATATATCCTGCATTTTATCAGTTGGAAAAAAAGCTTCCTTAGCAGTAGTGCTGTTAGAGGAGGGGAAGCTCATCATGAAGAAGAGGCCTTCTCTGCTAGCAGTGAGCAGAGCTGGGGCCTTTGAAGTTCATGAACAGCATTTTTAAAACAATGTAGGATATCTTAGTACAGGTGAGGTGGGTGAAAAAGTGGTTTCAAGACTGATTTTGGTTGTTTTTAACAGGATTTATGATCTGTGATGCCTGCTGCAGCAGACAGGTGGATTCTATGATTCCAAGAGTTGCTTTCAGTCTCGCATTCCTATTCTGCAGGCAGAGACTGGGAAAGTATTGGGAAAGTAACAGCAATAACTTACACCAAGATCATAGCTGTTCACTGTCTTGATCGGAATCAAAATTAAATACAAAAGAAAAGAAACCTGCTTTTCAGGTTGTTCTGACAGAGGAAAAGGAAAACTGCATGGCTAAAATCACACCATATATTGTCACCAAGTCTCCTAGTGGCTATATTAAGTAAAACTCATAACTGAATCAAAAAAGAAAACCACCCTTTTGTCCTTACCTGCTTTCATCGAACCTGCTGTTGAGTTGTTGTTCTTCTGTCACTTAATCTCTTCTATTTTATCTGCTTTTGCTTTTTCCTAGACAAACACATGAATAGACACAACAAAAAAATCAGTATCTGTGAAAGCACATAGGTGTTGCGGAGGAGGCTTCTATTTGAGGAACAGATCCCTCTAGATCTATTCAAATGAAGCCACAGAAGGATTACAGAGAATGTACCACCAGAGCATTATTTTATCTCAGTGAATACAGAAAAGGAAAAAGAGGTGTATTTACACAAGAGCATAATGTTTTCAGAACCCTGAAGGAACACTTCCCAAGGTCTATCTACCAGTTACTCCCTGTGAGGGACAGAGAAATCTCAGCATGCCAGTGAGGGAGCTTACACAGTGGGATTTCAGTCTCACCTGCTCCCATCAATCCTGTCTGGTAAAGCCAGTAGGATAAAATGCAAAAAGTAGGAATGCAAATTTCTTCAGCCACAGTGCTCAGACAGCAAGGAAAAGGCTTCTATCAGCCCACATCCAAAATAACCCAAGGTCAGATTTCCTGGAACTCAGCCGCAGAGGGCATGCACTTGAGCGTATGCCCTTCTGCCATTCTCGCATCTCCTGATTCTCTCCAGGCTACTGATTTACATCTCCCACCTGCTGGGCAATCATACGCTATCTATCAGTAAGATTTGTTCACACTGTCTCATGGATTGCTGTTTTTAATGTCTGGATTGTTGAAGTTCAAAATCTCAGGTGACTACCCTTTGATACAGTTCCAAATGTAATTTGAAGGAGTTTCTAGTTGCCTGAGACAGGATTGTACAGTCTTGCCTGGCAGGTGTTTTGAAAGGATTTTCTATCTCATCTTGTTGCCTTTCCACAGTCAGATGAAAAATTTCTGGAGCATCTGGGATGCCATGTATTTGGGGTTTTACACTTAGCCAAAAAAATATTTATCCAACAGATGGAAACAAGATAAAGTAGTCTCTAAAGTAGCATGCTTTTTGAAAATCTCATGCCTGAGTCAACATCCATATTTGGCAGTAGATTGTTAAGATTTCAAAAGTGTCATTATATGCAACTGAGAAAATGTCAGAATCAATCCTCCTTGTTCTTTCTATTAAAAAAAAAAATAATAATAAAATGCTTATAACCCAAGAAACATATGGGTAATCTGATTGAGAAAAATCTAATACCTTAGAGGACCTATCTATACACAGGATGAGTCAAAATCATATTTTCTTTACATAGTGTAATAAATGAATCAAATCTTTGAAAAAATCCTCAATAAGGCCTGATCTACAATTAGAAGGTTTTGCCATCCTAGACAGGTTGGCTAAAAAGATGACAAAAAAAAAAATCACAACCCCACTCAGTACTCGTATGCAGCAATGTACTCCATAAAGACATAACTGTATTTGAGAAGAGATAATTGCTTTTATTTTATTAAGCTGTAGAGGAAAAATAATAATATGTTTAAGTTTTTTTGTGCAAGTGTGGATTGCCAATGTAAGCACAGAAAACAAACTAAACACTCGACCTAAACTAAACACCAACTTTAACATTTAGTCCCAGATCTGAACTTTACAGACAGAATTATCTACCTAGTAAGAGATGGCACAGTTGTATTAGCAGGTGTAAATACCTTGATTTCTTTTACTTCCATCACATATTGTGGTCTCGGAGTTACAGAGAACAGAAAAAAATTCCGGGCATGTAGACATGATAAACTACTTCCTAATAAAAATTAGTCACCCTAACATTTCCATTGTACAACTTATCACAAGCCACAGGGGAGAAAAAAAAAAAAAAAAAAAAAAAAGATGTGACATTTTAACCTGAAAAGCCTTTTGTCAACAATTATTCATGAAGGTAAAGTTCAGGAAAAATTGCTTTCTACTTCCTCAGTGATAACATTTATGATTATCATAAATTAGATCATATGAGTATCTTTAAAGCCTTTGTTCTGCTTCAAGGGAGTTTACAGATTATCTGTACGTAATATATTAACTAATCAATAAGTATAATCTGTATATATTACCAAACATACCTGCCTTTATTCTTCACACTTTTTCTTTTTTTTTTTAAATTTAAATATGAACAGCTGCCTTCTGGAACAAAAATTAATGAAAATGGTCTTCTCAGGACTTCATAAACATGACCACATACTTGGAAATCAATTATTTTTGTAACACGTAAGTTTTGGTAAAATAAATTCCACTCTTGTGCAGGACCTTCAACTTGACAGATGTCAAATACCACCTTGAACTACAGAAAAAAAAAAAAAAAAAAAAGCACAAAATATGCTTTTACTAGTAAGAAAAAAAAAAACTAACAACAACAAAGTATTTTCTGTATGAGTTGTTTTGAGATTATAGGATATGGTTATTCTGTTAAGGTTAGGGCAAAAAAAATCAGAAGCAAATGAAATTAGGATTTTAAAGTGTTCTAGGCATACAAAAAAGTTGATTTCCAAAAATATCAAGTCAGTTTCCTTAAGTACTCAAAATCCTCAGATTTCAGTGATCTTGACTGTTCAGTACTTCTGAAAACTGCAATGATATTTCTCTTAGATCCCCCCAAATTAGTAATTACTTCCAAAAGATTGGCGTTTTGGTTTTGGTTTTAACTTGTCCAAATACACACAGTAGAACAATTAGCAAATGTGTTTGGGTTTGCAACACCTTTATTTTGCCTTTACTTGTACACATCTGTCACATCTGTCATAAGACTTCACTTGTTCAGGACATAGCCACTGATGTGCTTTCAAACAGCGTGTAAATCTGCACATGAGCTAAGCATATTGTATCACATGTATCTAAATGCACCTGAGTGCATCTGAGAGTCATCTATTCAAGTACACTCACACAAATTTCAATAGACGTAAATCTTTTGGGTTGAAATCTTTTTTCTGGATCTCAATTACTGGTATTACCAGCTTTTCAGATCAAAAAAATCAGCCCAGGCAATTTAAATTCTGAGGCATTTCCTATTATTAAAATGCGTTTTCTTTTTCTTAACATATAAATACACCTTTTGTGATGAATTCTGCTTTTCCTTGTAATTATCCAATTACAATTGGAACATAATTCCAGTTGTATTTGAAGTTAAATAAGTTTAATGGAACTAAATAATCAGATCACATCTTTATGGAATTAGTGAAGTTATACACAAGCACAAGTCATTTTTCCCCAGGAAAGTCCCTCTGAGTTCTACAGGACTACTCAGTGAATAATTTTCATAAAAGTGAGTTTTTGTGGGGTCAGACCTTAGTATATAATTTTATACTTTCTTCTTTGCTGCTTTCTCAAAAAAAAAAAAAAAAGGTGCTTTTAACCTGCATATTACACTTACTCATTGCTCATAAATTGTCACATCACACGGAAATTGCTCTACTTCTCCTCCATCTGTATACAAAATTTTAAAATAACCTCTGATTTCACCATCAGACACACTGAGGAGCTCTCACAGGTGTCACACATACTTCAGCAGAACTAATTCACCATTTTTACAGTGCTGCCAATAGATGTTTCAGCTTTAAATGCATATTGAGAGCCACCATTTCTCAAAAGGCTTCAGAAGAATCAGACTTTTAAGCTTCACTTCAATCAATAATAATGAACAAAGATTACTTGCCAAAAAATGCTATGTAGTTATTTGTTCTCACAGGCCTCAAATCAGCTGGCAGTAGAATTCCTCACCCTCTCTGTTGCAGTTACCCTATAAAAGGTTGGAGGAGGGAAATGACATTTTGGTATTTTGCAGTGTCCTTTTTTTTTAACGATAGTTGCTTAGCTGCTGAATACATATGAACATGCAGAAAGATCCAGAAAATCAGACTGGGAGTTGAAGAGAAGACAAAGACCTGCAGGGAATTAATTAATTCTTACATATGCCATAGCTTTTTTTTCAAAAATCTACCCTGAGGGACCAAGCAGCACTTAATAATCAAGCAATGGTTAGAATTACTCAGGCCCCAAATATGATTAAAAAGCAGATGTTCACAGTAAGATATCAAAGCTCAAATGCTCAGGGGTCAGAGACTTTTCATATGTGTTGTGCTAGGCTATACTCTTCTTTCCTAAATGAGAGGCTGAGGATGCTGACAGAAACCTAGCAGAATTTTAAAAACTCCCCAACAAATGAAACACTGCTCACCAGCTGACCTTAAAATCAGCAGTATGATAAAGGGACTTCCCAACTCCAGGATTTCTGCTGAGTACTGAAGAAGATATTGGTTCTCTTAGCCACCCCCCTCAATATGTTATAGCTCCTAACCCCGTGCTAGCTCTGCTGCCAGCCTTTCATAATCTGCAACCATGGGTTGCCAAAACCTGCTTTATGCAGTTCTCTGGCAAAACTCCCACTGACCAGAAGACATGCTGACATAGTGCTGAAGGAACTACCACCAATATTGAGTGGTTCAGAAAGGGGGAGAAAAAGTTTCCATTTAAGGAATGTTCATTTTACACATATTTTTAAAAATATAATTTTTTTAGTTCTGGATTAATTTCCTCTATATAAAGCCACTAGCACTCATGTTTAACACTATATAAATGCTGCACCTATCGTGCTAAGGCTTGTAAAAGCTTTGGTAACAGATTTCTATATGGCTCATTACCTCTGCTCACTTGATCAATTACCTATTTCTAGCAAAGTCTGCATAAAAAATTAAATGGCCTCTGTCTTTTTTGTTTTATTGCGATATATACTATGTTACTAGCTTCCATTGAGAACCATACCAAACATGAGTGCAATAAAGCATTGTGTGTTCAGTTATTTAAACAGTTTGAACACTAAGATGTAGGGTTCAAGTCCATCGTGCTTCAGTATTCCATTATTAGGCTGCCTCATGAAAATGAATGCATTCATTGCTCAGAGAAAGTCCTGCTTCATCTGAATGCAGAATCAGCTTCCTCATATTGTCTTTCCTCATGGGCTTCTGTGCTTGAGCTCCTGTAAACAGCTACAGTCTCAGAAGACAAGCCTTGGCAAGAAATCCATAATTCTGCTAATTTCACAAGTGTTTGAATTACATAACTTTCCTCAGTTTCATCATTATTACAGAACTATCATATTTCTCTGTATACACTGCTGTAGTATTTTATAGTAATGACTGAGAAGAATAAAGGTAGCAATAGTCTTACTGTATTGTCGGCAACTAGTGCTATAGAATTAAGTTGGTGTACAGGGTTTCATGCAAGGTCTTACATTCATCAGTTTTCAGATTATGGAGAATAAAACACAAAATCAGTGAAAGTTCTCTTAGTTGCAGCATTATAAAGAGGTAAATACTGAAGGTTTTCAAGTAGTAAAATCACATCTATAGAAGATACATTTCTGTGCATGTACATTTTAGTTTTGAAACAAAATGTCATCACTTACCAGGTTAGTCCTTTGATAGTCCTTTGATACTAAAAAGTAGCTTCCATTGTGAACACCCTTATATTCTATGATGTTTCCCTCTCTCTCATGCTAGCATGGAGAATAATACACTGGCATAATTTTTTTTATGCATCAGTGAATATAGAGACAATTTATTTTCAAACGGAAGAAGGTACTAATCGTCTGGCTGAATATAGTAGCTCAAGGCGGTGGGGAGGCTGGAGTCAAATTTTGCACAGCAGGATGTATTTCCTTCTTCCACTTCAGCTTTCCTCTTAATAAAATTTCCTTTGATTAAATTATTTTTAAAATAGATCTTTTTGTTTGCATAGGAGAAATGGATGCAAGGTAGATTCACATACGTCAGGAAGTTCAAGATGGAAACTCCAAGTTCGAGGAATCACAGCCTGGCACACTACATGCATGTACGTGCGTGTTATCTGCATGCACAAATATGAATATACTGAGTATTTTTACACAGTTCTTTTTATCATGTTTAGAATCTGCTGTCACGCTTATCCTGTGACTCCAACGCATTTTACCTGAAGTTTAAAAGCCTATGTACTTATTTCAGAATATTTTGTGGCAAACAGTTTTGTCTCTCTATTGAAGCACTGTAAAAAAAAAAAAAAATGCAAGTTTGGAAATCACAGATAAATCAGTGAGAGAGAACTAAGAAATCTGATAGGTTGATAAAATGTACTTATTTAGCCTGGGTACAAACTCATGATTGAGATGAGTTTTAGCTATTTTTGAAGCACCATCACAGAAAGGCTGAGGAGTGTGGATGAACTACCTCTATTAGAGACTAATCTGTTTTTTGAAAATAACTCAAATTTTTCTGTCAAACAAAATGAAAAATAAATGTACTTAAAATAATATCTTCATGGAATCTCAGTCCATAGAAAAAGTAGATACAAGTTTTCTTAATCTAGAGATTTGGTGATGTAGGTTAAGAAAATTGTCCTATAAGAAACCAAAACCAACAAGATTTTTCTAGTGAAACCAAGCTAAACTCACAAAAATATAGGATTTTTTAGAGCATAAAATATAAAATTATTAACTTTGCATTTGTTATTTATAATTATTTAATAACTTCTTATTTTAAAACTTGTTTAATAACTTTATAACTTGTTTAATAACTTCATGTTTTCATCTGTAACATCTTAGAATTAGTTACTCTGCAACAGGAATCCCATATGATAAAAAAAAAAAAAAAAAAAATGGCTAGAATCAGTATGAGAAAACAGCCAGTGTATAAGTATAATATAATATTATACTAAGAATAATTTTTATAGTAGATACAGGTTTGTTGGATGCAGCAACTTGAGATTCAAACTGAATTTTATAACTGAACAAACAATATGAAATATAAAACCATCATTTTGTGGATATTGGACGGCTTAGTAGATTCCTAATGGGAGGATGCAAGTCGCACTTTAACCTGAAAGCTATTTGGTGGCTTACACGAAATATACCTGTGCTATTAGTTTGGTTTACATCAGAGATGTACGTGACAACAACCAGTATTGTCTGCCACCTATTTTTGCAGTTCAAGGAGGGACTAATTGCTGCATAGGTATGCAAGAGTGGGATATTTCCTCTTTACAAGTACTCTCTTCACTTTAAATTGGCACAAATGGAGGAAGAAACTTGGGCTACTACCACATATTCTGTGTCCTCTGCTACACAGTCTGCCTTCTTTGTGCACTCAGACAACTGATACATGATGACCACAAACTGTCATGTGGGCTAGCCTGAGCAATAATGTGCTATCACTGCCATCAGTATACTGTGAGTGCCCACTAGGCCCCATCAGCCTGTTTCCCTCCACTCAAGAAAAGTAACGGTCTTTCACAGTACGAACACCTGTGTCTATGGGTACTTCCAAGGGGGCAAGACTGAGAGGGCTTCAGCATCTCCCTCCCAGCCTCCTGCATCCTTGGCACAGCTGACAGCCCCACTAAAATACTAAGTATAGTGCAGTCCTACAGCTTTTCTTCGTCTCCTCAACTGGACTTGCCAGATTGCCTCTGTTCCTAAATATGGCAAGTGAGATTGAAGAGTTGAGAAAAGCAGTGGTACTGTATGGGAAACGCACATAACAGCAGTGCTATGACAGCCAAGCAGAAAAAAAAAAGGGTTTAAACCCTACCTCCACCTGAAGTCCATTCCATGGAATCGCCCACAGCATGTGATCATTTCTATTTTTAAATGCTGTATTTTCTAGCATGAGTCAGTTACCAATCTATTTCTGATCCGAACAGGAAGGGCAGCAGAACAACTTTAATCATAGCTGAACCAAAATTAGAACAGAAAATG
Organism: Podiceps cristatus; assembly: GCA_000699545.1. Taxonomy (NCBI): domain Eukaryota; kingdom Metazoa; phylum Chordata; class Aves; order Podicipediformes; family Podicipedidae; genus Podiceps; species Podiceps cristatus. The sequence continues at coordinate 18,550 of JMFS01008305.1, read as the reverse complement.
GATCAGTTCAGTTCCTTTATTTATACTAACCAACTTTAGGTGTATCTACATGAGCCAGTCAGAATAAAATGAGAGTACCCATGAGCTCCTTCTGTAGATACTGAGGATCAGAAGCTGGTTTAAAGTGTAATTCAAAGCACAGAATTGGATATTGGAAGGGACCTGTTCTCTCCAGAGTAATTCAGCCAGCTAAATTAAGTGATCATCTAAGGGGTGGTGACAGTAGCATGCCTAAGCAATGCTTGTAAGATTCACCTCTTTGTCACCTTGGTTTCATTATGGTATTTGTGCAGATCGAAGCACACTGCTCCCAGAGATGGGAGCTTCTAAACACCAGTACAGAACAGGACATCAAGTTGAACATGAGTCAGCAATGCACTTCTGCAGGGATGAAGGCAAGCCACATACCTGACTGCATTAGCACATGCACAGCTAGCATAGTGGGGGAAGCTATCATTCCCCTGTGCTCAGCACTTGTGAGGCCACATCCATAATACCCTTTACTGGAATACTACACTTAGTTTTGGCACCCAGCATAGGAGAGAGAAAGACAAACTGGAAGGAGCCCAGAGGCAGCCTTCCCCAATGACTAGGGGATTGCAGCACATTACATGAGCTGAGACTAAGACAAATGGGTTTGTTTAGCTAGTAAAAAACAAAAGGCTGCAAGAAACCCAAATGTGGTTTTCTGCCATCTTGAAAGCAGTTACAGAGAAGACAAAAGCAGCCTCTTTCCCGCCGTGTGCAGGGAAAGAACAAAAGTCAATTCTGACTGTGCACAAAGAAAAAAATCTTCACTGTGAGAGTGGCTAAGCACTGCAGAAGGCCCTGGAGAGGCTGTGCAAACTCTGTTTGTGGAGATTTTCAGAACCAAACAGGACAAGGCCCTGAACCTCTGAGATTAACAATGCCTTGAGCAGGACTGTGAAGTAGATGACTTTCGCATGTCCCTTCCGACTTTAATTCTACAATTCTAAAACTGAGATTCACACATACATATATACATATTAAAACCATGGCACGAACTGGTTAAAAATCAATATAAAATAGTTCTAAAAATAAGGTCATGCTAATGTGTGACTTCAGATGTCTTTTTCTCTATGGCAGAACAGTGATATTCTAGCTACAAAATTGACACTGAAGAAAAGAAGACTAAATCCTTGGTAATAAGACTATGAAGTTACTGAGGACATCTCATTATTAGAAGATCAACAAAATAAACTGGATGGCACTGGAAATGCAATCAAGCACCAAGATGGCAGGTATGAACTCACTAAAATATTAAATGTGTAAGCTCTCTGTACAATCTGCTGAAGCCCTGCTGTTGGCTTTTAAAACTAACTTATCTATCTCTTGATTTGTTTGGAAAACTTACAAACAGAGAATTACAGTAATATTACATTAATAAAAATACAGAGGTATCTTGTAGAAAGGTATAGATTGTGGTGGATATTATATAAACAGCTCTTCTTTTAATATCCCAAAAGACAAAAGTAATTTTCAGCACCAAGGCTGCCCTTAAAGCTAGTTGCACGTGAGGGAAATAATTATTGGTCTATCTAGCATGCTGAAAAAAAAAAAAAAAAAAAAAAAAAAAAAAAAGTGGGGTGGAATCTGTGTCTTTTTCCAAGCTGTTTTGACTATTAACAACTCAGTTCCAAGATAAATTCAATATGCACAATATACGCAGCATGTTTACATTTGGCATTTACACCTGCACTTAGGCAATATTATAGATGTATGTATAGATAAGCATAGGGCCAGGCATGGATACAGTAAAGTGCTTAATACAAAGACGGAGATTTCTTGTTCAGTTGCCTAGCAATTGGGTCTGACTCCTGGAAGCTAACAAATACTGATTAGAGAATGGAATAGAATTATTTAATGTATCTAATATATCATATAAAAAGAAACATAAGGCTATTGAAAAAAGGAAAATGCTAGGCCAGAAAAAAAATCAAATCTATCCAGTGAAATCTATTCAGGAAATATGTGATACAATGGAACTACAATATCTAAATTAAAGAAAGCCTCAGTCTGTTCACTCTGTCAATATTTTTCATCATTCTTCTTTTAGCAGAAAGTCTAATTCCATCTTGGCTAATAGATCTGGCTTTTGAATTGCTGTGTTTAACTTTGTCCAGCTCCTTCAAGAGTGTTTGGAAGCTGGAAAGAGAGAGAGGGATTTAAAAAAAAAAAAAAAAATGAACGGGATGAACACAATGGCATTTCTCTTCTTGGAAAACACGGTATGATATTAATGGAAAGTCTGATGACACTACGCTGGTGGAGAGGCAAAAGTCCACGTGTGTTTTATTTGTTATGAAGAGCTTTAAAATTGAACTGATGCCTTTTAACACATTTATAAGGTATCTTCTCTCAGTTCTTTCACCATTACAAATGTTTTTCTGCCAGCACTTCACAGGTAGAACAGGAAGGTCACAAGTCAAGATAGGTAGCACACTACAAGTCCAGCACAGACTGAAAGTACTTACTTCTTGCAGCAGTACTAACATTGATCTTTTTCCCTTATCATCTAAATGTAAATAGATCAGTTTACATTAAAAATTAGAAAACAGAGGATGGTATTCCAGCATTATAAGGAGTGTGGACTTGTAATGCACTATGCATGCAATATTTAAAATTTCAAGAAGACACATAACTCCTCTTTCTGGTATTTTCAACTTCTCTTTAAAACATTCTTCTTTAATAAAGCCTCTAAAACAGTACTTCCCAAGATCTGCTCCTGTTGGAGCTGTCACTTAACAGTATTCCATCTGCTTGGGACAAAAACAGCCATAAAATTTCTCTCGTGTCCTGTTACACCAGCATAGAGTAACTCCACAATCTTCCTGTGTGACGCACTTACTCAGGGTTTGTCTACACAAGGAAGTAAACATAAAGGAAAACTAACCTGTTCAGAGCACAGTACCACTCTGAACTAACTCCAAATATAAACATTCTTACCACACAGAAAGCAAAGGCAGCTTTTCTCACTCTGAATACAGATTAAACTACTTTGAACAAAGACAGTCCTAGTAAAATCCAAAGGTGTAATCACATTCCACAACACACTGCTGTACAAAAATAAATTAAGCAAGTTTCATTATCAGAAGCAGCATGTCTTCCATAAAGTCATATATATCCTGTTTCTCAAACTTTCCCTAATTTAATTTAGAGGTAGTTTTAGATACTGTACATAGCTTTTCATTCCAGCATGAAAATACCCTTTGACCTTCCATAACGTATATTTGTACAGAATAGCCCATAACTTCATACTTAAACAGTAGTAATTTTTCTGTTAAGACAATGCCTTTATATCTTAATCTTCCTTCCCCAGTTGTAGAGATAGCTACACAGACTAATTAACTACATCTTGATTTGGTCTTGTACTGTGGCTCCTTTGTCCTTGTTACAGCAGTGTGAAACACCATTAAATGGGACATAAATTATATTTACTACATGAACGGTCTTAATAAAATATAGTGTCCTGGTTTCATCTGGAATTGAGCTAATTTTCTTCCCAGTAGCTACTGTGTTTTGGATTTAGTATGGGATTTGGTATGTGAAGAATGTTGATAATACACTGATGTTATTAGTTGTTGCTATGAGATCAAGGACTTTTTTCAGCTTCCCAGGTTTTGCTAATGTGCAGGTGCAAAACCCTGGGAGGGGCACAGCCAGTGCAGTTGACCCAAACTGGCCAAAGCCAGTATTCCATACCATAGATGTCATACTCAGCATATAAGTGGGGGTCAGCCAGTGGGCTGGGTTTGTTTGTGCTTTCCTTCATTCGTACATTCGGTCAGCTGTTTGTTCCCTAGCTCACTCTCTCTGGAACTTGCTGTTCTGATACCGTTTCTTGGGATCGTTCTCAAGATCGCTCTTGGTTTCACTCTGTGATTACTGCTCAGGACAGGCTGTATTCATTGCCAGGTCATTATCTGTCTTTATCTCCACCCATGAGTTCCCCTTTCTTTCCGATTCTTCTTCCCATCCCACTGGGGGGAGGGAGGGGGAGTGAGCAGCAGCATGCTACTTCATTGCTGTCTGGGGTTAAACTATGACAGATAGGAATTTACATTACTGATTTGTCTATGTTGTTCAGACACTACAGTGACAGAAACTACAAAAATATGCAGAAAAGCAAAAGTGGATTAAAAGTGAAGGACACACAAGTGAAGATTTTGACATATAAATCATGGTAAGTAGTTCAACCAGCATTAATTTACTGAGATGCAAATTGATTGGTATTTCATTACAGTAATTTCTGTATAATAGTTATTTACAGATTTCTACTAATTTAATCACCTGTGCTCCTACCACCTATATGATAAAAAAGCTAAGAGACAATAGTACTTGTTTGCACACATCCTTTAGAAGACACTTGCTGTTTACAGCGATCTGCCTGTAAAGAATAGATGGGCTGGGATGAAAAGCATTGTTCCTAGGTCTTTATACACATATCCGCAATCTTGAGATTGTACAAAAACATGCAGTCATGTTCTCTACCCATGTCTCTCACAGATCCTCAGAACAATCTGGCACTAAGGAAGTCATTGTGGTCAACATAAAAAATCATAATCTCATTGGAAAAAAACTATAGAGGGAGTAAGGACACAAAGTTGGCTCTGATCTCTTGTTGATTCTCACAAGTTTCATACACATTCTGCAGTATAAACAGTGATTTCAGAGAGTTTCTGAAAAAAGAAATAAATGGATAGAAACCTCCAAGGCAGAAGTAGTTTCCTCATTTGGGGTGATGTGGTAATCTTTGCATCTATTCTGATATTGTAAGTACAGAATCCAACAATCCAAGAAATAATAGCTTGAGCTATTAATTTCACTGTCACATGCACCTGTAATTTGAGCTCTGCTCTTCACTCCATTTTTTTTAAATTTTGATCTCTTTTGACAAGTCACAAGAAATGTAACATATTATGTCTGAACTCTTAATTCATTGTGAAGTAGTACACTGTCTAACCCACTTTCATATCTCCACATCACTATTGACTTCAACAATATTCAAAGATCTGCTGCCAATTACATAGCAAAGATCATGTCTGATTGTAAGATGAATTGAAAGAAACTGGTATTTATGAACATATTTACTTACAATACTCACTGCTTGCAAACAAATCTATGTTTCCACTGTACATGACAATGTATGTTACTTGGTCTATTGTGACAGTAATGGGTTATTCCACATTTGACACTTTCGAATGCTTCACACTGCACAAGGAACCAAAATATTTCACGTTCCCAACCATTATGTAATCATGGTTACACCAGTGTGGAGAATGAGAAAGGGAGATGTTCTGGTGAGTATTTATATACCTCTTCTATGAAGTGTGACTACACTTTTCTATCTTTTTATCTAAATTATACACAAGCAAATAGCTAAGAAACTGCAATTAAGCAATTAAATTTGATAATAAAACATACACTACACATATATGTAGCCCAAAATATTTTTTACTCTGGCCTACTATCAAAGGTTATCAGGCTAAATCCACCATAAATTCTACTCACAATATCATTAGCAAGATAGTAATGCCATTCTTTCTTCAACTAGATGTCAGTGGTCTTATCCTCTTCCTTTTTTACCAACCAAACTACAAACCTTGCTTTCACTGTGTGTTTCTAAAATTCCTTTCAAAAATTAGTAATTATAAGGCCTGCATAAATCCTGCAACTGAATAACAAAAAAGACATTTTGGTGCAAGCATATTTTGTATACTTTTATCTGAAGATTTGGAGATTTACACTCCCTGTCTAAGTAACCATACTTAAAATTGAGGTTAAGCAAGTGTTTTATTCTCTCACTGTAAGTAGGAAATGGTCATCCCAGTTTCTGTGTTTGTTGTCCTCTTAGCCAGGTACACCTCAGGCATATCCTTCCTGTGAGGCAAGTTGTCCTTCAAGTGAATCTCTTTGAAGTCTCCCTCTTAAAAACCAGTCGATGAAAGCAAGAATCAATATTATAGTAGTCTGACCATGGTTTCTTAGATTACAGTTAATTACAATTGTTATCTGTAATAGGTTATAACACCATAACAGAGGAGATGGCATCATATGAGGCTAGATCATCACTTGACATCAAAAGGAAGCTAGCAGTGTTCTCTGTTCTTTCTTCTTCCAAGCAGCCCTAGTTGCATTAGCAGTGATTTCCCTTCAAGAGCTGAGCAACAGCAGTTCTGAGAGGGGACAGCAGAAGTGACAACTTTGCATCTTGTAAAAGAACGACCGGTTTGAAACATCAGTGCCAACCCTTTTAAGATCAGCTCTAGCAAGACTGAGTTTTCTGACATCAGTTTTATTTACTTTCCAATAGTTTCTAGCTGCAAAAGCTGTTTTTCAATACTCTGAGACCTTGCCGGTCTAGAGTATAAATACTGAAAGGTTTTTGTTTTGGTTTTTTTTGTCCTCTTTTTCTTGATAGCTGGCTAAACCCCAAACAATGAATGCTTCTTAGTAATATTTACGGGGTGGGGGGGGGGGATATGATTAAATTTCATCAGATATAATAAATAGATAATATTCTTGGTATGATTTCATGCCTGAAAAAATAAATACCATGGTGATGTTCTGCATTTTTTAAAGAAGCCTAAAGACTTCTCTTAGATTCTTTCTGCCTAAAACATGTAAATAATGAAACAGCAGTTTGATAAAGGAGCAATAATTGACTGAATAAAGGAATCAATCAGGAACTGACTGGTCAAATTTTGCCATATCAAATAGGATGAGTTTTCTGCTGAAATATCTTTGATCTTGACAAAGACCTGTAACTTGTGAAACCCATCTGCCCTGCAAAGTTTTGTGGAAAGAGACCACTATCAGAATGGAGGAAGTCACTAATGACTTTAATACATCAGCAGCACAAATATCAGATCTTCAAATGCTGTATCTTACTCCGAATTTCTGCAGATCTGGGCAGTCACTGGACCTGAATACAAATTACAATTTTTTTTAAAAGACTTTTTGCTCTTATTTCTACTGAGAAGTGACAACAATCTCCAGCAAGTATAGAGTTAAATTTCCCGTTCTGCTTTCACACCGGTGCTCCAGGTACAGTAAAGAGGCCATACTGAACTAGATAAAATTACATTCTAACATTTAGAGGGTCTATGCAACTTTTATGAGGAGAGAAGGACTTAAGAAGAACTATCTAGAACATAGCTGCTAGAAAGTAAAGTAGGTGCCCAGGTGGGTGGGGTTTTCTTGGCAGTATTCTATCTGATGTTTCTGTAGCAGTTTTGATATGATTTGGGCAGGATGAAGCTTGTTACAGCTAAAATATGTCTTCTGTAACTTGGCTTCTACCGGTTGGCAACTTAGGCTAACATAATAAAGAAAAAACTGTTAGAAGGGAGCACACTGCACACAAAGTTCATCCCAAGTCAATTCAAATGGAGTATAACTGTTCTTGTCATCTTTCTTTGCCTGGCCTCTTCATGTTGTACTGCTGCTAATAATTCACAGAGTGAAAAGCAATCATTAGTCCCTTTAAGTGTAGTCTTCTTAAAGAAAGTCTCTTTTCTGTGAGTGACCCTCTTGGCAGTGCATTAGCTGTAGATACAGTTATGTGTTAAACAGGAAGAATGTAATGTTGGTTGATTACAGGTAGGACAATAGATAATCTCCAATACATAATATAATCTAGCTTTGTACTAGTTCTTCGTCATCTTGGTCAACTGATCTGACTACACCTGTTGCCTACCAAACTTCCTTATCTATTTCCTGTAAAATAATGCCTACATTGAATAAATTAATGGTATCCATGGCCCTTGCTAGGAAAATCAAGAGGTAAGGATGCAACACAAATTTGTTGTTAAATAAACAATTGCACATTACACAAAAACAAAAAATAATTTTATGCTAAATAAAGCACCAGTGATTGTTTATCCATTTTTAGTACACCAAAACACTGTAGCCTATGTTACTAATATTTGTGCAGGAGCAATGTACCATTTGTTTTCCCTTTTGCAAATGTTAATGTTACCAAAATAAGCATTTTTTTTTCCTACATATTCTACTTGAAATCAATCCATTCTGGGTTCTGATTGCCATGAAAAGTGAAATTGGGAAACATAGTTTAGAGTACTGAAAAGGGAAAAGTTTTGAAAAAAGTCACAGATTAGAGCTATCGTTTCACTCCACTTTAAAGGCAGACAGCTTTAGTCCTTATTTACCTATAAGTGGTGAACTGCTTTGCTGAAGTCCTTGGACTTTTCTCTGTGGCTTCTATGTAGGTATACAAAGGAAAAGTAATCTTAGTTATCTTTTTAAATTACCAGTTAAACTGTGCTATATTTCTAATCAGACATTCTTATTGCTCAAAATTAATCTGATTTAACTGTTTTCTAGTTTACTTAGGAAGTACTTTAATAATTTAAGGCACCTGGCTGACAGTATCCAAGTTCTAATTTCAATTAATCCATAAATTCTGTGCATTTGGACTCATCTTCCAGAGTGTTCTCCTGCTGACACATCCTCAGCCTTGTACATTTTCTCTTTGTCACAGTGCTAACATCATTCTATATCTGTTTGGTTAAAAGACATAATGTGAGTATATTTACAAGGTGGTTGCTGGAAGCGAGATGAATGGGGAGCTGGCTAAGAACGTGTTTATTACATAAGAAAATCAGGACCAAGGAAGAGAAGGACAAGTGTAAGGTACACCAGAAAGCTTTTACCAAGCTAACGGATGATAGAAATAGTTTTGACATTTGTATATGTTTTGGCTTCTCTAGGTACTTTAGCCTCTTAGAGGAGTGAGAAGCTGAGCTCTCACTGAAGTGTTCTACTGTAGCTTCTAATCTGCAAAGGTAGACAAACCAAACTGTCTCCTTTAATCAGAAGAGGCTTTAAACTTAAATTACTGACTCCTATTTTTCTTAAGCTTTTCCACCAATGTTATTCAGGAAACAACAGTAATAAACCTGTTATTTTCTAATGGAACTAGATGAAAATCAGAGTTAGTATATTTTAAGCAAGCACCCTATAACTCCTCTCTCAGCTAATTCTCTAAGAGCCGCTGCATTCAATAAATGAGTCAAGAAAGTATACAATATGGATAAAACACTGAGTCAAATTCATCCTTGATAAAACTGACATTAAGTCAGTAGTTACAAGGCTATGTCCTTTTGTGTTTGTCTAGGGCCTAAACAGAATTCCACTTGCTAAAAATACAGTACTAAGAGTCTATAGAAGGAATAAAGGCTTTTGATGAGCTCAACAGTGTTTTTTTAGGTCACTTTCTTAAATACTTCAATCCCAGCAGGCTCAGCTCTCACAGTATCTGGACAATGCTGAAACCAGAAATTATCTAGGAACTTAATCCCAAGAAAATTTTGTAATTCAACCCTATATAATTTCAATCTAAGGATCCAGCTATTTACATCTGAAACAAATACATGTTTGTGGGAAAATATGTTAATCTGGATTCATTGTACTTGGGACTTCTGTTTCAGACACACAGCATGTAAATGCTAAGGCTGAAAGCCTTGAAAAATTAAAGTAATTTCAGCAAACCATTTATATTAACCAGAATAACTACCTAGTATGAAATTATGCTTACTTGTATTTTTTCACTTAAAACAACAACCACCAAACCAAAAACCAAAACAAAGAAATACACCCCAGACACAAAACCACTTCCTTTTTACCAAGGAAATCTGTAAAAAAAATGCCCCAGTTGGAGATTCTTCTAATTACAGGTATTTTACAATAAGCATCCATACAGCTTACCTCCCTCCACCCCTCCTCCCATTCACCTTGCAACCCTACATGATGGTCACCAACCATAACATAGCAATTCCTGCTATTCCCACAGCTGCATGTGAGGCTGTTGCCAGGTGGCAAAAACATACTAGCTCACAATTTGCAAAAGAACTGAATTTTCTTTTCAGACCTTCCATTTTTACTCAAAATAGCACAAGAGAGAATCCAGAAAAATGTGATCATATCATTCAAATACATCTCTGACGTCCTTTTTACCTCTTGTTATTGATTATTCCTTTACTAACTTCACTAAACTTCTGAAGCTGGCTAATGGGAAATAATTCTGTGGTGCTGAAATGGCTTGTATTGCTCCAGAGAATTAAATATTTTTAATCTGCAGAACACACGTAACATATTCATAGAATCATAGAATAGTTTGGGTTGGAAGGGACCTTTCAAGTCCATCTAGTCCACCCCCCCCTGCAATGAGCAGGGACATCTTCAACTACATCAGGTTGCTCAGAGCCCCGTCCAGCCTGACCTTGAACGTTTCCAGGGAGGGGGATAGCCACCACCTCTCTGTTCCAGTGCTACACCACCCTCATTGTATAAACTTTCTTCCTTGTATCTAGTCTGAATCTACCCTTTTTTAGTTTAAAACTATTACCCCTTGTCCTATTGCTACAAGCCCTACTAAAAAGTCTGCCCTCAACTTTGTTGTAAGTCCACTTTTCAGTACTGAAAGGCCACAATCAGGTCTCCCCAGAGCCTCCTCTTCTCCAGGCTGAACAATACCAACTCTCTCGGCCTGTCCTCATAGGAGAGGTGCTCCAGCCCTCGGATCATTTTTGTGGCCTCCTCTAAACCTGCTTAAGTCTTACTGTATGACATAAAATCATGCCATATTAAGCTAGAAATACATACTGGTTAGTAAGAGCTAGCTTCAGAGCCAGATCTAGGGGTTTTTTTAACATCTGAGAGTCTTCAGATGTTTGGCCTGATTTAGGTCACGTTCTGTTAGCGCTTTTGGTTCTCTTCCCCCATTTCTGTTCCCAAAGTAGGTATAAGCAACAATTTGGGTATGAATGGGAACAACCCTCCTTTATGCAGTTTCTTTAGAAACCAAACTGATTTCACCAAAATAGGAAAATATTACATAATTTAAATCAGTAGCTGCACTGACTTTAAATGGATTAAGGACTAAAGAATGCCAATATAAAAACAATCTACAGAACTACAAAACAACTTTAACATGCTGTAAGCAGTCTGGATTTAATAAAGGGAGCCACAGGTCAAACAATAGAAATGCTATTTATTGTAATCTAATAGTTTAATGTTCTTAAACCTATTTAAAAATACATATTTGTAATAACATGCTCACGTGTGCAAGTAATCATCTTTTTATACTAAGGAAAGGTTTTGAATTTTTCAGACATTTAACAAGGGAAAACAGGAGTTCGCTGACTTTCAAAAGGTTAACCTGGATTTACAGCTATTTGCCTGATTCCCCTGTATTTTTGCTTCTCTTGATGACTGAAAATGCTAAGTAGCTTTTCCTCACCCTTTTTCTAGCTGAAGTAGATCTTTGATCCCTAAATAACAGAAAATCTTTCCCTTTCAGAAAGCTAACAGAATATTAATGCTATCCTTTGTCATTAACAGAGATTATATTAACAGCAACCATTGATAACCACTGTATGTGAATATTACTCTAAATTGTAAGAAGACACACTACATTTCTGCCCATGGAAAAGTGAGGCAAACAGCAAGGAAGCAAGGAATATCTCACTACCTGCCCTTTTCTACAAGCAACTAAAAGTATATACATGTTCTGTGGTATATTCCTAGTGTTTCCTACACACACAAACCATGACACGGTGTTTTCTGCAATAAAAAAGATAATACAAAATTATTTTGATAATACCAAGTGCAGCATTTTATTAGTAGTAAGTTCCTATCCATGTTTCTGAGTTCATCAGTAATACATTTTTATAAATATAAGAGTAATGCAATGCAGCTATAGGACAATGATATTCTTCCAACTCAATCAACTGTAATTTGTATTCAGCTTCAGTAGGTGTTTATGAATATGATAAGTATTTCATATAGAAGATGACTGCCACAAAACCACTTAAGCATGCAGATTACAATGGAATCAAGCCAATACATTTGGAAACTGATACAAGGGTTATTACTACTTAAACTTCATACAATTAAACCACAGAACTCATAGAATCGTAGAAACTATGGCTGCAGGTAACAGCAGTATGAATAGAATGACAGAATCATAGAATGGTTTGGGTGGCAAGGGACCTTAAAGATCATCTAGGTTCCAGTCCCCCTGCCATGGGCAAGAACACCTATCCCTGGACCAGGTTGCTCACAGCCCCATCCAACCTGGCCTTGAACACTTCCAGGGGGGGGGCATCCACAGCTTCTCTGGGCAGCCTGTTCCAGTGCCTCACCACCCTCATTGCGAAGAATTTCTTCCTTGTATCTAATCTAAATCTACCCTCTTTCAGTTTAAAGCCATTCCCCCTTGTCCTATCACCACATGACCTTGCAAGAAGTCCCTCCCCAGCTTTCTTGTAGCCCCCCTTTAGGTACTGGAAGGCTGCTAGAAGGTTCTCCCTGAAGCCTTCTCTTCTCCAGGCTGAACAACCCCAACTCTCTCAGCCTGTCTTCTTAGGAGAGGCGCTCCAGCCCTCTCATCATTTTAATGGCCCTCCTCTGGACTCGCTCCAACAGGTCCATGTCCTTCTTGTGTTGGGGGCCCAGAGCTGAATGCACTACTCCAGGTGGGATCTGAGCAGAGTAGAGGGGCAGAATCAGCTCCCTTGACCTGCTGGCCACTCCTCTTTTGATGCAGCCCAGGATACGGTTGGCTTTCTGGGCTGCAAGCACACATTGCCGGGTCATGTTGAGCTTCTCATCAACCAACACCCCCAAGTCCTTCTCCTCAGGGCTGTTCTTAATCCATTCTCCACCCAGCCTGTATTTGTGCTTGGGATTGCCCCAACCCAGGTGCAGGACCTTGCACTTGCTCTATTTGAACTTCATGAGGTTCACACAGCCCCACCTCTCAAGCCTGTCAAAGTCCCTCTGGATGGTACCCCTTCCCTCCAGCATGTCAACCACACTACACAGCTTGGTATCATCAGCAAACCTGCTGATGGTGCACTCCATCCCACTGTCCATGTCACCAACAAAGATGTTAAACAGCACCAGTCCTGATATTGACCCCTGTGGAATGCCACTCATCACTGATCTCCACTTGGACATCGAGCCATTGACCGCAACTGTTTGAGTCTGACCATCCAGCCAATTCCTTATCCACCAAGTGGTCCATCCATCAAATCCACACCTCTCCAAATTAGAGATAATGATGTTGTGCAGGACAGTGTCAAATGCTTTGCACAAGTCCAAGTAGGTGATGGCAGTTGCTCTTCCCTTATCCATCAATGCTGTAAATCCCATTGTAGGCAGACACCAAACTTGTCAGGCACAATTTGCTCTTAGTGAAGCCATGTTGGCTGTCACCAATCACCTCCTTATTTTCCAGGTACCTTAGTGTAGCTTCCAGGAGGATCTGCTCCATAATCTTGCTGGGCACAGAGGTGAGACTGACTGCCCTGATGTTTCCTGGGTGTTTTTTCTGTTTTTAAAAATGGAGGTTATGTTTCCCCTTTTCCAGTCTGTGGGAACTTCACCAGACTGCCACAACCTCTCATATAGGATGGATAGTGGCTTAGCAACTTCCCTCAGGACCCGCGGATGCATCTCATCAGGTCCCATGGATTTGTGCATCTTCAGGTTCCTTAGGTGGTCTCGAACTGGATCTTTTCATACAGTGGACAGTTCTTCATTTTCCCAGTCCCTCCCCTTGCCTTCTGCAACTTGGGTGGTGTGCCTAGAACCCTTGCCAGTGGACTGAGGCACAAAAAGTCATCATTGAGTACCTCAGCCTTCTCCATATCCCAAGTAGCCAGGTCTCTCATTTCCTTCTGGAGAGGCCCCACATTTTCCCTAGTCTTCCTTTTATCACCAATGTACCTATAGAAGCTTTTCTTGTTGCCCTTGTTGTCCCTGACCAGATTTCATTCTTTCAAGTTTATTCACTCTATCCAGATTTAATTCACTCACTAAGACTTGATATTGGAGGGGCCTAAAAGATGTCAAAATTGGACATTAACAGAAAAAACTGAAATACTAATAACTATAAAAATTCCAAATTATAGACATGGTTTAAGGTAATTCAAATTTGAATTGGCATTGGTTAGAAGAAAGAAAATCTGTTGGCAAATAATGAAAATGATACATTTGAAAGCTTTCTTACCCTACTCTAAAGCTGATGCTAACCAATGTCAGAAACAGAACACTGCAGTACAGCACACTCACTCTGCTGATGCTAAAGAATATGAACAAATCTGTCATTTTAGAAGACTACAGAATGTAAAAGTTTTGCAGCTTATGTGTTTCATTGAATTAGACCTGCTGAGAAGACAGTCGTTGGGTTTGTTTGGTTGTTTTTTTCCCCAAGCCATTCTGGGAATACATACTCAGTCTTTCTCTTTGAAAGTTATGATGATGCATTAGTACAATTATATCAGCTAAAAATATTCACTGTTCCAAATAGAACTCTGAAAGCAAAGCAAGCTCTACTGTTATGGGCATTGCCTCACCTTCCTTAGTTGCCTGTATAAACATCCACTGATGAAGTATCAGTATCTCTGACACTTGAGTATTCTAGGCAGTTTTCACTGGCTAACTATAAACTCACACCCCAAATAGCTTTCCAAATTTCTGACAAAAAAACCACCATAAGAGTCCTGTGCAATTGTAACTGCCAGACTAATTGTTATACTTAAGAAATCTAGCAAGTCTTCAGGGTCTTAAATAGAGAATAAGGAGATTTTAAAAAAAAAAAAAAAAAAAAAAAAAGGTTTGATAAAGGACTGGTCCTGAGCAGCAGGAAATCCAGGTGCTGAATTAAGGTATAGGGAACAGCATTTCAGAAGACAACTGGATGAAAGCACTGGTTTTATTAGATGGAAGACTCACTGAAATCTACTGCAAAGGATTTTCCAAAGAAAGGGAGAAGTGACCTCCCAGACAGTTAGAAGCCCACCACTGGTTAGAAGGGTTGGAAAGCTCTTGCCTCGGTGAGTATTGTTAAATCAGCCTCACTAAAGGTCATCTCTACAAATATTCAGAAGTTTGATACCAATAAATAGTTTGCAAATTAAAATCCCGTAGAGAACAACCACAAAGCCTTCTGCAACTTTCACACCATCTGTGCTATATTGTACAAATCAGGCACATAACCAATACATTCGTGCATTTTTCCAAAAGATAGTGCAAACAATTCTTATAATAATGCATCTGCATAGTATAAAAGGGTTCGCTGTTAAGAGCATTCTGCTTCAGCAGAAGTGCCAAAAAAATGTTTAAATGAAAAACATAGGTGTGTTTTTCAGTTTGCATTTGGTTTTCGGTTTGTGTTTTTTCCCCGGGCCTTTTTTCTACAGTACAGCTCTCCTTGACACAGACTTTTATCACGAGAAAAACTACATGAGCACATTTAGCTCGTGTCAGCTGCTTCATTCACAAGGTGGGTCAAGAATTATATATACACGGCTTTGGAGAAGGCTTACTTGAAATAGCAGGTAGAAAAACTGTTTGGAAAGTAAGAAGGTGCAGGAGGTAATTATGTTGGAGAAATTAGCATGGAGTAAACTAGGGTGTGAATTTTCAGTGAATTACTTACTCTGCAGTAATTCTCTACATGGATGTTTTGGTTCATATTATATGCATGTCTATACTACATTAATGGGGCACTCTGCATAAAACCCAGCCTAGCTAGATCCACAACCAGTACAGTGATGAGACGCAGTATTTACTGGAGATGGTACGGTGCCACACTGCTACAACTACCCTGTCATCAGCACTCCGTCTGGAATCTCCGCCCAGCAGGGCTCAGCTTTGTAATCACTGCAATACAACCTACTACACAGTATAAGTCATGGTGATTCCAGCTTGGCAATAGCAAGGAAAAACTCCCAGTTCTGCAAAGCTTCTTTACCACATTTTGTGGGTTGTTTTGGTAGACAACAGCAGTCAGCCTGGGTTCTGAGCTATGCCATATTGCGCAGCAAAAGGCATTCCTCTTCCTCTCAGCCAGATGCTGCATCTGTGGCAGCAACTCCTGTTTCTGTGCCACACAGTCTGCAACACAGTAGGTTCTTCACGACACTTTACAGACAGCCCAACTCCTCCAAATAAGCAGTGGCAGTGCACTCAAGTTGGAATTATGCGTAGACTCTGCAAGTTCAGACTTGCAGGAACAAATCCAGAACTACCACTATATCAATTGTAAAACAGTTTATTTGAATTAAAGCATCACTGATGTTCAGGGCAAGTGGAAGAGAGATAGGGGGAAAATACAAAGGAGCAGGGGGAGGAATTTGGACAATGCACTAGGGTGACTGATGGGTGCAAGGTGATACTGAAACTGATAGTTATTAACCTACATTTGCTGGTTTTTTAATCTTTTTTTTGTGAAGTCAAGGGGACAAATTGAAAAAATTCTTTAGGTAAATTTGTTACTGAATAACCATATAAACAATTAGGCTGCTACATTCTCAGACATGAATAATAGTGTCTTCCACATTAGTTTATGGAATTTAAGAAGTAGGTGAGATGTATAAAATAGAAGGCATCTCACAATCTTTTTTTGCCTTCCGTACTACAGTTCATTGCCATCGCCAATTATACTAATGCAGCTGGTTTATGAGGCTGACAAAGTGTGGCACAGATGTGAAGGAAAGCTACGAGCACCCAAGCGCAGAAACTTCTTAGGTTTCCACCTGCCAAAGTCAGTGTGAGGTACAGAATAGCATATATCCTGCTGGTCTTAATATAATGCAGGACTGACTCCTAAAAAAAACAATCACAGTTTTAAGAAAACAGTGATCATTTGCTGCTATTCTCTTACCAACCAAATGTGTGTGTGGTGTTCTGTTGTTATGGTAATAAGTATTTCATAGTATTCTTTAAAATAAACAAAGAATGTGATACTTTAGTCTGTCAATATGTACCTACCATGTTTTGCAGGTCTTCCAGTCTCTTCCCCTTTTCTTTCCTGCTCCCACCACACCAAAAAAGATAAATTCTTCTTAATTTTCATTTATGGGGTTTTTAAGATTTCAAAGTATTTTTATTACTTTTTATTACTTTTTATTACTTTTTACTCTGAGAACATTTATTTCAATAATACTAACTAGTTTTAATATTGGTTTAAATCTTGTTGACTTTGCTGTTGCCTCTGCGCCCATTGACCCCTTCTTTCAAACTGGATGCAGGAAAGTGTTATTACAAAAAAATCTTTGTATGACAAGTACCTGTCACAGTTATGTTCACCCTTATGCAACATGTGATCAAAACTTACTTTCACATTGTTTATTCAAGATTTTCCATAACACAATCTGATAGGTAAACTGTCCTTAATGCTTATAGGTATGAGATGGGGAAACCTATCTTGAACAAACTTCATCCCAGATAAAATGTGATGTAAGAACTCCTGTATGACAGCACCCTTTAGGCCTTATATAACCTTTGGGACATTGTGGCAAACTGTGTTGAAAGCGGTAGGAATGAGGTTGGCTCTGGGAAACTGGAAGTTCTGCAATACCATTTGTTTGGACTTGCCGTCTACATGGTTCAAGAGTTATTACATGTATCACTTTCTCCCAGTCATCTGAATTATGAGTCATACAAACCGAAAGCGGAAGGCGTATGTGTGAACAAAGCAGATGTGGATGTTTGTGGAGTTTGTTGTTAGGTTTACTTAGCTCTTGTTTTCTGCCCCATCTGGGGCAATTAAATTTGACTCTTTGGCAAGTCCAGGTACCTGCTACCTCAGTGACAAACTGGGACCGAGATGTGACTGTTAAAGGATAAAGCCTCATGCCACTAAGTCTCTGGAAGTCGTCCATGACTCAAACTTCCACCTACAGCTAAAAGCCTAGCCATCTTTGTTTTGTTTAACTGAGCAGGAGCCAGAAAACCCCATCAGCTGTGTGCTTAGCGTGATAAATACATAAAAACGTCTCTCAGCAATCGGGGTTGTCTGTGGGTCGCCTGCAGGCCGCCCTGTCACGGACAGGCCACTTCATAGCTAAAAGCACATGCAGCAATAGAAACAGTTTCCAAACCCAGAAAGCAAACCCGAAATCAGATCTGTAGAGACGGGATCTTGGAGCTCAAATGGCAAGTCTCCTCCTTCGGATCCGATTGCAAGCTCAGGACTACAGCGTATCATCAGCTAATTTTTACCTCAACCAAATCTGAAATGTGGTCTGACTGAAGGGAAATGTGGGGTTAAATCAATTTATTAAATAATAATTTTTTTAAAAACCTTCCTTATGAGAATAAACGTATATTAAACTACTCTTCTATTAACGTGACAGAATCAACTGTAACTCACACTCTAGGCCTCTAGAACTGGGGCTCTGTGACGGCTGAAGCACAGGAACAAGCACTGAGGGAGAGGCAGCCAAGCTGCCGCCATTAACCGGGTACGCCACTTACGCAAACTCCCTTTACCTCCAAGGCCCTATCGTCAGCCATGTGGCGTAACGGCTTTCACGAATACGGATACTGCACTGCGGCGATGGCACAGTTCAACCAAACTTCCTCCCTCCTCCGCCTACTTCGCTGTTAAGGCCACCCCCTTTCTCGGTTGTGATTGGCAAGACGGGCGGAGCCCTTCGCGGCGATTGGCGCCTGCTGGACGGAGGTGGGGTAGGTTGCGTCAAGGGTAATAAAG
>KL256480.1:1134-27616 GCA_000699545.1 Podiceps cristatus | reverse complement strand
TTTCACACACTAAATCCAAAACACAGTGGCTACTGAAGATGAAACTAATTCCTTCCTGGCTGAAACCAGGACAGCTAAAGAAAAATTTAAATCAATGGAGGAAATGATCAGTTTACTCCTTTCCATGGTGGCCCCAGTGATATGACATTTGTCATTATTACTAAAGAGCCAATGTATTGCATTGGGCTGCCAGGGCAGAGCTCAGTGCCTGCCTGAGGTTGCCTAGGTCTGAACTGATGCCAGCTTGCACTAGCTGTGACTTGGTGGCAACAGAACCATTGCCTGGGGTGAGCTGAACACCTGTAATGACCATGGATGGGAAAGGCTAGAGAAGTCACTGCAAGACATGTCCCCTGGGGCTGGGGAAGGCTGTGATGCACTTTCTAGGCAGGCGACAGAAAGCAGCGTGAAGGAAGAAGGCCAGGGTAAGAAAACACACAAAAATAGGCTCAAAAATATCCAAGCATGAATAGGAACGGATCTTCACCGTCACAACCATTGTACCTCGCTTGGGGAAGACCTCAGGATGCTTATGATACATCTCAACCTCCCACAGCTCTGTTCTTCTCCTGTGATGTTGACCTGAAGGCACAGTGGGACATTGGAAGGATGACTATAACACCACAGAAAAAAATTATAGATATACTGAAGTTCTCCTGTATAATAATTTTAAGGGTATTACTGAGACATTTCTGTATTAATACAAACAATGAACATTGGTAATATCACCGAACTAAAAATCTTTGTCGTATCTTTATTAGGATACAAAAGCAGTAGTTGAACTAACAGTTGATTCTTTTCTCTACGTGCATAGCATGTTTCCCTTTTTACTCATAACAAAATGGTGATTGTGTAACAGACTGGAAGTCTGATGTGGTCTGTTTGACTAGTCTAAGTTGTCTGGACTTGGCAGGGTCTATTGTTTTCTCAGTATTGCTTAGTTCAGAGAGTTTAAACTAAACTGAGACTAAGTGGCTTATTGATTTATTAATGACATAATTAATCAGCAATCAGTGAACTATAGAATAAAGATCAATATCCACAATTCAACAGAAAAATCACTTAGTAGACTCTTCTCAAATGTTAATATTTACCCACAAATTTCTCAGCACTGTGTTATTATTAATCTTGAAATGTTTTTGTCACACACACGCATACAGGCAGAGTCACAAGTGCACCCACTCTCCTGGGTGCACTCTCCCTTACTGGCACACCCCTTCTGTGAGTGCTCCAGCTTTGGGCAAACTTGTGCATCTCCTGACACCTCATTGATCCCCATGGCAGTGAGATAGCACCCCTATGAGCTCAGGTCACACCCTGAATGTGGGTCTCTGTGCTACACCCCATCTTGGTGCTCCAGCATCTGGGGGCAGGCCCTTCCCACCAATTAACAGGTTGCAATGTCAGTGGGGAGCAGCAAGTGCTGCTGCTTCTACTCCAAGGTCTCTCCCCACTGTTCATGTTTCTTTTATATATCTTTTCAAGCTGAATCCTTTGTTTCTTTGTCTCTTTACAATTCCCTGGCTACTGTTTAATCTGATTGATGGTCCTCATCTTCTTTGACATGATGAGTTTTGGGTGAACACCCTCCCAAACAGCACCCTTTCAAAGAGCTTTTGGAGTCCCATTGACACACGCTATATTCATATTTCTGTCTTAACATCTGTTGTTATTCAGGCCACAGGTGAGCCCTGTGGGCACTCCACATCAGTCTAAATGAATAACTAAGTTAGAGAGTAATAAAATGTGACATTTTAAGAGCAGAATACTATAAAATGATGGATCAAAAAATGCAGCCGTTCAGAAATAGTTCTAGGAGATTTTCACGACAGCTGCTGTGGTACAACTTCTAATACTACACTGGGATATGGCTTCCTCCCTCTTTCCACACCTCAGTTTTGCCTGTGTCACCCTCTTCCATTGTTAACTGAACTGTCTGTTAGGTTCCACATTAGATGTCCTGTTTTTCATTGGATCTGCTTTATTTATTTACATCAGAGCAAATAGGACATAAAACCTCATTAACTCAGAAAAATAATAATTTTCACCACTTTACAGTCACTGCACATGGATATAATTGGCTGCCTAAGGTAAAAATCAGCAAGGTATCCAGCCCAAGCTATCTGCAACATAATACGCCTTAACACAGTTGATTTCTCAAAAGATGTATATATACATTCAATGTATTTATATTTAAATATCTGTACATATTTGATTATATTTTTAAAAAGTGAAGTGGAAGAACAGACACCTCAATTTTCCCATGTAACTTGCCAGATTTTTATACTTTAGGATAGGAAAATGAGGGAGGAAAGAAACAGACACAAAAGCCATAATGAGATATGTTTTGTATGTGAAAATTACATGTGCTATAGTACTTATGAGTCCAGTTCCAGCTGGAGAGAAACAAATGGGAGACCATCCAGAGGATCTGGAGAAAGCCTAGATGCTGCTAGAAAGGGGAAGTTCGCAAGAGTGGTATTTAACAAAATGGTCATGGAGAGAAGGAACAAAGGAAGAGACAGATCTCCTGGGACATTGTTATGAATGAGATCTGGCGTTAGGAGATGCACAATGTGATGTTGCAAATACACTCATTTCCACAAAAGAGGAATAAAAATCCACACAAAATTGGAAAGAAGAAACCTATGACATTATGTTCTCTTCACAGAAAATAAGGCATATGGTTATCTTGAGCATTGTGCAGCTCTGCTTTTAATGACCAGTTGCCAGAATTAACAAAGCTTTTCCTAAAATGCTGAGATTTACATGCTAAGCGTGTTGGTGATGCCGTCTTTTGACCTGCAGCTTTTTCCCTGTAATCAAGGTTTGGGTTTTTTCCCAGAGGAATGGCAGACATAAAACTATTATAAGGAAAAGCACTCAAGTAAAGAGTAAATTGCTTTTTTTGGCAAAGCATAAGTCTACAGAATAAAATGAAAATGGTAGCAGAAATGCACTGGCTATTTCCACTACAGTCAAACACCTTTTTAAAGCAGATTAAAATGTACACTTTTAGAATGACTGCTTAATAAAACACTTCTGCATACGAAATAATATTTAAATCATGTTAGAGAAATATCTATATTTTGTTTATATATATATATATTTGATATATTGCAATAGCAATATACCTGTTTTACTAAGATTTAAAGATGGACAAACTCTCTTAGTTTTGTATTTTTATTAAATAAACTGATTTCATGTTAATAAATGTCTGAATCATCTTTCTGTGATGCTTGTTTCTGAGTTTATGACTAAAAACTTGCTTTTTAGATTAATTTAGGGTGTTAAATTTTATGCTTTAAAAAATGACTAAAAGGAACTAAAGAGACTAAATTAGCTATCCAGCAGGTGAGACTGTAGAATTTATGATGGACTTGCTAGAATTTTACTCTGAGTTGTTTAGAGTAGGCTCTATAACTTTGTTAGAAACTATCAATTTTTTTTTTTTTTTTGAGATTAGAATACGAATAAGCAATATGTATTTGTTTTTGTGTGCATCTTCTGCTCATTAAATTGAAAATCTTGACCGTAAAGGCTGCAAACTCTGAACTTTCTAAGGAATTTCAAAAGATATTCTCAGTCATCTCTTGATGCTGTTCTTCTGAAGTGGATGTTTTATGTATTATGTTGTTATGGAGCAGGTGGATACAAAAGTTCTTGAAAAATTTCTAATCAGTTATTGATTTTAACACTGTCTTTCATTAGATTTAATGGGATTTTACAGACTCAGAATATCTGAAGCTTCTATCAAACAAAAATACATAAATATTGATCCTGGAGCCTAATTGACAAAGGAAAGTTTAGAAAATTAGCTTTAATAAGATGGATTAATGATTCTGTTATCTGTATTCTGAATATTAAAAGTTCAAGTGTTCAGTGTGTCAATTCAGTCTTCTAATAGACTCCTTTTGCCTCCTTCCACAGTTTCCAAAGGGAGCTGGCAGACAGAAATGTGTTTAAGGGAAATGCATACTGCTTTCTCTTGATAAGGGTAAACTAACCCAAAATCAAATCAGAACTAGATTTCTGTAGAACCTGTGTTACCTTCTTCAAAACTACACCGGGGTCATTTTATAGCAGTCTGCTATGTAACTGCACACCAAATGAAGAAAAATGTACAGGAATTAAATGTAAGATATGTATATATATATATATAATTTTATATAATTTTATGTTCCTTTTTCCTTAAGTTTTACTTGCATAGTTTCATAACTAATACCACTGTAAGTAGCATGACTTGATACATGCTTTCACCGTCTTCCATAAATGGAGCAAAACAAGCTTATAATGTGAAATACCCTGGTGAGTGCCCTTGAGTAATCACCACTCAAATTCACTTCCTATGGATTATGTTATCATTCGTGCTCTTTGTACTATACTCACAACCTTGCTCTTTTAACCAGATCTTTTCTTCTATGACAACATTCTTATGTCATTTCTTCTGTGTAAATCACAGCTTTCATTAATTTCTCTGGAAGTGTTGTAGAGTTCTTTGATCAAATAGCTAACAACAGTTACTTTACATGAGTGTCTCTAATTATGTTTTGCATAACACAAGACAGTCATAGATGTGCACCAATTAATTATAGCATCATGACCTTCCTTTTCACACAATATCTGATCTGTGTTTTAAATGTTTACCAGTGTAAATTCTACAGAATGTGAGGTAAGATGTTCCAGTGATTAATAGCCCTCACAATGAAGACATTTTGTTAAGCTTTGTATTTTTTTTCTAGTCCAGTTAGGATTGACCTCCTTTTGGAGTTAAAATATATATTTGTTAAAAAAAAAAAAAAAAAAAAAAATTCTCAGCAACTAAGAATGTATAAATCATAGTTTTATGAAAAATGATTGACCACATTCCAATTATCTCCTTAGCTTCCTACTGAGTGCAAGGCTGAAGATGTGCATGTAAAGTTGATTATAATGACATAAACATTTTTTATTACCAATTTAGCCTTCTCATTTTTGTTGATCATACTGATTGATGGTAAGAAAGCAACAGTGAGCAGTATGATAAAAGAAAAGACGTGTAATTTGTGATGTGCATGTGAAATACTCCAGGTGGAATTTGAAGCTTCTTGCCAAAAGCATTTCAGTCTAATGACAAAATTGTGCTGGAGTGCTGAATTAACAAGAAAGTAATCTATGTAGTGCTCTCACTGAAGAGTAGTAAAACATTAGGCCAATTCAGCCTCCTTAGGCTTTTATCATGAGGCAAATTGTAGAGGTAGTGCATTATTCTTAGCATACTTCTCAATTGTTTCAACACTGTTTCAGAAACCAGTGCCACAAAAAAGTATGTGGTCTCATTTGTACTGTCTTACTTGAGTTTACAGTTTCATGGACTGACTTTTCTTTCAGCCACTGCATCATGCTATAAACTCTTTTTTGGCTGGTAAGTCACTGTCTCCTTTCAGGCTTTGAAGAATTCACATTTTAAAAAATGGTTTTCCATTTTATATCCATTTGGCTTTCCTTTGATTAACAGCTGCTATATGCTATAGGATGCTTGCATCTTTTGGATATAATCTCCAAGAATCCAGGTGTTCAGTGTAAAGTAATTACTGTCACAAATGAAGTTATCACTAACACAAAATTATCAGTGGTCTATAAATAATGGGTCACAGTTCTTGTTTTCTGAGTGGCATCAGAAGAGTTTGTAAATGAGTGACAATAGAATCACTTTGCTTACAGTTTTTTTAAGAACCTTTGAAATAAAAAATACTTCAGTTATATATCATGTCTTCTTGATTTATTGATAAGTTCAACAACCATTTCAGGCTGCTTCTGATTAAGACCTATCAAGAAAAATGAAGCAGTGATTATTACATCTTCTATTATATTGATGATAGCTTACTCTAGTCTAGTGTAGATACTATTAGCATTGAAATGCAAAGACAGTCCTTAGAATTCACTAGCAAATACAATATTATACCTTGGGTTTGTGAACCTGTGTAGACCGCTAGTATATTCTGCCTTCAAAACTTCAATGAACTATGCTGACAGAGAGAAAAATCATCTATACACCCCTTATTTCTGAACGTGTGCTACTGCTTTATTTTTCATGTCAGAAGTGCCAATAAATTCAGTGAGAATTATTACAATAGGCCAAATTAATTAGGTATTTCAGTAGGAGATCAAAGTATGAAATGTACATTTCAGTTACTAAATATAGAAAAATGATACACAGCAATCTCTCACAGGTTGGGGCTTCTCATAGTACATAGCATATTCAGTGGCATACACATGTGTATGACAATGCAGATTAGCATACATATGTATAACTGATAATCTCTACACAGTGTCAGATTTCCTTTCTAAAATTGTACTTTTTGAAGGATATCCATTCAAACGACATAAACATTTTCTCTTCCCCAGTTGAGAAACATGAGCATTTTCTTGAGAAATGAAAGGTTACCTAATTTGTAGTTGTCTATCTACCACATGGATGCACATATTGCCAGAGATTCAAATTATGACTTCAAATGAAGAGGAAAATACTTGTACATAGAAAAGACATGCTGTAGGGGGAAAGTACTAACAGCAGAAGTTACTGAAAAATCATTGTCATATCACTAGCATAAATAAGCCTATCCATAGGTATATGGCAACATGACCTAAATAATATTCTACCTTCTCTTATTCTTTTTCAGAGTACTATCAAGTTAAAGAATCCTGGTAGAAAAAGATGATAAAAGTTCAGCAGCAGGAAAAACGTGATGATAAACGTTTAGTAGCCCCAGATAAGTTAGACCTAATTTAGAAAGGGTTTTTTTACTGTATCCAGAACTTTAAATTAAGACATGACAATATCAGAGTAAGGGATGATTAGTAAGTGTGTTATACTCGTACGTGCTTTACTTTCATAGTATTTAGGCAGTCATTTCAGCATAATTGACCAACAAATTAATTAAAAAAAGGAGGCTGTGTCTCCCCAAGATACAGCTAAATGAACATGATATATGCATGGTTGCAGGTATTCTCTTCTTTTGCTATTAACATTTCTTCAGGATTGCTAGTTTATCTTGCCTGCCTTTTAGCTCTCTGAGTACTCACACCTGCAGTATTAACTTCCACACTGGAGTTTCCTAGCATTGTGTAACACAGTTTCATTTAATTCCATCTCATTGTATTTCCCTTTTTTTCATTTAAACTTATTTTTCTCTGAAAATCTATGTCTTAAGGTTGTATATAACATTATCTTTTATCTTTTCTTCCTGGTAGAATCCTGAAAGATGATATAGTGATATATGAAACAAGGCAGCAAGGCATGCAATTTGTTTGAAATGCTGTTATGGGGTACAGCTTTTGGTTTCTTATCAGTATTATGATATTAGGATCAAAATCTCCAATGAAATGCTGACTTCTGAGAGAATAAGAAATTTCTGGTTGGAGACTAACAGCATAAAAATATGTGTGAGAGCCTTAACTAGTCCAATTAGCTGGGAAGGTTGTCAGCTTTCTTAATTCTCCAACACATCAGACATGATTTCAAGAACTTGAGCTTAAAACAGTGGTAGCTGATTTTGAGCTACCAGAAGGACAAGTTGAAAAAGATCTTAACTTCCTGCCCTCCTGTGGTCTCTGCTTAGCAGCTGATAAAAATACCTGTGAAAAAAAAAAAAAAAAAAAAAAAAAGCAAAGCTGAAGGGAAGTATTGAGAAAATAATGGATTTTTCAGTTCACTGGAGGGTCTCAAAACAACAACAAAATGTTTCCAAATATACTTAAAAGGATTTTTTTCTCTAAACTTGAGGTGAAACAGTAAGTAACAAAATCACTTATTTTATCTAAACCTGAAATGGTTTCCTTAGATTTTGAATTAATTAGAATGATTAAAATAGAATTAAAAATGAGCTCTATTTTTTTTTTTTTTGTTTTTTGTTTTTTTTTTTTTGTTTTGTTTTGTTTTTTTTTTGTTTTGGTATAATATTAAATGAGTGACTTTAATATTTTGGTAGACAGAAGGGAATAAATTACCAATAAATAAATGGGACACAGTCTTTGTCTAAAGGTGTATACACACACCTGAGAAACATCACCTAAAGATTTTTCAGAATTATACTAAATCAATGTTATAGCTGATAATTAAGAAATCTAATGGTTCTGTTCTGCATAGGTTGTCATGCTAAATTCATTACTGCATTATCTGAATATGCAATGAAAAATACATAGCCATGTAGAAAATATATGTTATATCCATTTTTGTCCATTTCATTCTGAGGTCTGGGATACAAACGAGGCAGTAAACTCATTTTCCAGTGACTGAACTTCCGACTTTGATTTGTGCTTTTGGTACTAACCACCTCCCATTCCTTTTTGCATCCAGATACCTTTGATGCAGTTTGTGTAATACTGATTCAGGAATAATATTTTTTTATTTTTATATGTTTAGACTTATCCTTTCTTTTCTTAAAGATGTAGCTTAGCTTTTAATTCTAAGTGGTATCTTGAGCCTTTCTACTAAGAGGTCCTCACAAAAATAATTGAGAGAAGAGATACTTGACTGTTCAAGTAGGAACACAGAACAAAGAACTCTCAAGTTAATTTAGCAGTGGCTCTAAGTTCGCTGTTAAATTTTGTTTTAAGCTCCCATTATATTTTGAAGAAAAAGTTCTGAAAAGTATGCTAGACTTCACAGAAGTAGTGTTATGCATTTTTCTATATTCATTTATTTTTCATGTCATGTTCTTCTGTTGTAGCCAAGTTTCAACCTGGGAAGCATTTATCTGAATCCTGTAACTCCAACAGCTGTCCAGAGATGACATGTTATTGACTATTAAGGGAAGAAAAGAAACATAACAAAAGAGAAATCTAAAGGTATGCTTTACTTAAGAATTCAGGATCATTGACCTGAATCAGGATTATTCTTTTTTTCCCATGAGGAAGAGTTAGTAGCATGTAGCTAGTAGTTAATAGCTGAAGTTCAGTTTTAATTATTTTAGGTTTTTTTTCCCCCATAAAAGTCATCTTGTCACCTTATCTCTCATGACCATAAAATATAACTTACTTTTAAACTTTCATTGGTGCCAGCTTGAAGTAGACCTACCAGAATCTGGAGAGGTTCCCATCAATGTCACAATATGCCTCTATGCCCTGATGTTTTTGTATAGTTCATTTGATTACCTTATAAGTTTTATAAAATTTATCCTTCTGAATTCCAGAAGTAAATCTCACTGTAAGGCCATAAGTGACCTTTTGTGGAGCAGCTAAGTAGAGTTTAAAACAAAAAAAACAAAAAAAAAAAAAATAAGAGTGTGCAAAGAAAAGTTAAAAAAAAAAAAAAAAAAAAAAAAAAAAAAAGTTAAGTAGTTAGTTGCCATGTGATTCTACTTGGATGGCACTCCACTGACTTTTTCTTTCTAATAAATTCCATTAAAAATGCTGGAGCTTTCCACAGAACTCCAAAACAACTAAAGCTCTGGCTTGCCAAGCATCTGTTCGTGAGGATAGCGGGAGATACACTGTTTTAGGGAGAGTTACCTCCTCCTTAACTCATTCTTGTGAGTATCTCTGAAAAATGCTGCTAGGCCTGTGAAACATACTCACATATGTTTTCCTTTAGAAAGTAAAGTGTACTTAACTGGCAAAAGTTTAATTCCTCTTTCACTCCAAGAAACAAAATAAAATGAGTCCTGCAAGTACATCTTCCAAACTAAATGAACAAGCTCTCTTAAATTTTTTCATGCTTTTGCCAACTGGAATTTAATTTCTTTTTTGTTTTGTTTTGCTTTGTTTAGTTTTGTTTTGTTTGGTTTTGTAATCTGCTGTTTATTTCTGAAGTATCCAAAGTCACGTGAATGTCATGAAGATAATTTAACTGAAAAAGCAGAAAAATGATTTTTTTTTTTTTTTTTTTTTTCCTGGGGAAGAAAACCAAACCAAACCAAATCAAACAACCAAAAACCCAACCAAAAACCTAATTAACATTACTGGTGGGGGGAAGGTTTTTCAGAGAAATTCTGTGTTTTCATAAAGGATAGGCTTCTTGGGGTTTCCCAAGTTCTAGGTACTAGCAGATGAAGAAGGTATCCCAATTCTAGATCATCTTTCTTTATACAGCCCTTTCTTATGAGAAATAAGAGGCAGTTATTAGAAAAACAACCCCTTTTTAACTGAAATGATGTAATTTAGGAAAAAAAAATACAGATATTTACTTACATGAAGTTCTTTTTTTTCAGAACTTTCAGGGGAGAGTTTCAGAGTAGTAAAAAGAGCTGGTGAACTGATTGCCACACTGTCAGAATCCTTCTTGCATCCTTTAGAAAAGCAAGACTGCCTAACACAGTGCCCTCAATACTGAAGCTGATCTCATTAACCTGGTCGGCTATGTCTTAGCTCTTCAGGGTAGAACAGCCTTGTGAAAGGAGAGAGTAAAGAAAGGAAAAACATGCCCTTTACACAGCAAACTAGAATACTTGTAATGTAAATCACTGTGCAAAGTACAAACCAGCAGGATTTTTTTTGAAGCACTGACTTTCTTTTTTATGTTTTCTAATAAGGTTTAATCTGTTTTTCTTTAAAGTAAAATGTAAGGTCACACTGTTTATATTGATATTTTTAATAAGTTATCCTCTATATTTTTAATTTCTTCCTCTTCAGCACCAAACCACCAACCACAATCATTGTTTCAAGTCTGAGTTGCCGGGGATGCAGGTACCCACTTATGTTCTGGGTGGATCTAATGCTTTGTTTTCTTCCCTTCCTTTTTCTAACCCTGTGCATCTCGGTGACATTTTTCATGACATCACCAACTCAAATCTCTTCTGTCATTTACCTATGTTACCTATTTACAGTAGTTCAAGAATCCACCTGCAACGAGGTGGCCAATGAGTTGTCAGTTTCTTTTTCAGTCCCATAATGGAATAAACCATTTAAAATTTTTACCTACTTTGAGCCTTGTTCTTTAGTATGACATGCACATTATTTTCAACCTTTCAACAGTAAAATCCCTGTCATTGGCCAGGAAGAAAATTACTTTAGATCTGCTTTTTCTAACTTACCTTGTAGATTTTATTGGCCGTACACTAAATATTTCTTTGTATATTTTACTGTAATTTTAGATTCTCATTTTGCCCTTTTTAAGTGCAGACTCCTAACAATTGATGTAAAATTATGTAAACATTGACTTGGATTATTGATATGACTTGAAGCTTTATTCCACCCTTAATGGGTTTGGAACGAGTGCTGCATAATTTAGATCTCTGCGGCTCTCAAACATAGGCTATGAGTGGGCGTCTGCCTTTCAGAAACACCTGCAGTACAACTGAGGATATACATACAGATGATCAGCACTAACCCTTTTTTTTATAACAGTCTTTTTCCTTTTGTCTCTTTTCATCCATCAAATACAAGACTAGACAGACTCCTTGTACAGAGTCCTTGGCTGTAGCCTGGCTTAACCAGATCTTTCACCAGTCCTCGGACAACTCATTCTGTTTGTTCAATCTGATGTACTAATTGCTCAGTCTTCAGTTCCATTCAGAGAAGTGTTATTTAATCTGTCTGCTGCCTACATTGGTGATCTCTGGCTTTTTCCTTCAGTTCTAGACTTGGAGTGGCAGAGGAAGGCATTGGGGAAGGCAATCTAAAAAGAGTTGTCCTTTCTTCAGTGTCACCATAGCTAAGACCTGAGGGAACAAGGACAGTCTTTGCCATGTTCTGCCCACTTCAGATTATTCTGATTATATTGCTTAATTGTTATTTTACCATGGCATAAGGCCTCCCACATTCTGGAAATTCCTCTCAGATATTGGTAAGGCTGTAAATTCAGAAACAGAAAAGGCCTCCTTCCATCTCCCTGTTGACACTAGGCATTATTCTACTTTTCATTAAAATCTAAATATAAGAAAAGGACAGCAAGATCTTTTGTGCAAACTTCTTCCACACACAAATAAATTATTTTTTTTTAAAAAAAAATTGTACATATTTTCAAAGATACAGAAAATCAATAAATGTGAAAAATTCTGTTTAGTTATGAAAAGTATCCTGATTCACTAGAGAGGAATGCTGGAATTCTCCTGCCTGATTCAAAAAATTTTCCATTTTAGAGCACTCTCCTTCAAGTAATACAATACTTTTAGTCTTGATCATTTACATATTAGCATATACCTATGAGACAGTAGGGGAGAAATTGTTTCTTGTAGGCCTGATCAAAAAACTTGTTTGTTTGTTTGTTTAAAAAAAAAAAAAAAATGTTGAAATAAAATATTTCCATACAATATTTCACCTTAAAAATATGCATATATAATTAATGATAGTAAAAAAAAATAGTTTGAAGATAAGACAGATCCTATTCAATAGATGAATTTGAAGGTTCAGTAACAATGGTTCCTTTTGTATAGGATGTTTTAGTAATAAGTAAAGATAATGTGACCCTGAATAACGGATGTCCTTGCAGGTAAACTGTCAAAACTTAACATATTTCTTATAAACTCTTGAATAGCCAGTTGCTTTTCAGAGATTAAATTCCCAGTTAAACATTCCAAATTTGTGCTAGCATGCACATGGAATTGATTTTTTTTAAAAAAAAACCCTAAACTTGAATGGAAATATGATTTGCTTTATTAACATGTATTATCCTGGAAAGGAGAAATCTTGGTGGCAGGAAAGAATTTTCCTTTTCTCGTGTTTGTCTGTGTTCATAGTTATTTCCTAATGCTTTTCTGAACTGACTAGTATTTAACTGGACCTTACTCCGGGGCAAATAATTTTTCCTCTGGTTTTCTCGCCCCGCCCCCCCCCCAGTGCTTTCCTCTCCTTCCTCTTATTTTGGGCTTTGGCTGCCCACCTTGTAGTATTTTCTGCAGACAGTGTTGTCTGAATCTGATAGATTGGCATTTCTGTTTGGAACATATTCCATACCTGCTAAATCCCTAATCCATCTGCTTACGGCAGTGACAGCTCTGTTGCACTGGTGTTTCTGTCAGTATTATTTAACTATACTGTAGATTGGACTGTTTCTCTGGTTCACAGACTTTGTTGTTTTAAGAATTTTTTCATAACCTTGGCTGATTTCTAAAATGTACAGTTTAAAATGGAATGCATTATTTGTTTTCTGTAAGAAAACCAAATATATTTACATTAATTGCATACCTATACTGCTTTAATATCAACATTGATGTACCATACTGTGGCATCAATGAAAGCTATCTTTAGAAAAAAATAAAAATCTATAAAATTACCTCTATACCTGTGAATATAATGGTCAAAGCATTTTATGGTAGAGTCTCGTTTTCATTGAACTTTCTACAAAGAATAACTTTTCCTTTTTACCCTAATACTAGATACATTGTATGAAAAAGGAGTCTATATTCTCACATCTATATGAGAAATTTCAACTGACAAACAGTGCACTGCAATTTTTTTGATTGCAAAATACTTACAAAAACCTATGTAAAGTGAAGAAATAGTTAAAAGAGAATTGTAAATTCCTATATCAAAAACCTTTGAATGGGGTGACATCCACTGTTGCTTTGTAAAGGTATATGTCACACATTCCAACACTCCATAGATAGTGTTCTTATTCAATTTTAATTCACAAAAGAGTGATAAATGTCTCTTTTTTTTTTTTTTTTTTTTTTTTTTTTTTTTTTTTTTTTTCAGTAAATATTGGTTGATGGGTATTAGGTTAAGTTTGCCTTATCAGGAAATTCCACAGAAGTGGTATACTTAAAACACCATAGTACTTTTTTGAATTGGTAACTGAACAGCTAACTTGGATTATTCTTGAAAGACTTTATGGGATAGTGTGATGACAGGTGGTATTTCTGTGAGTGTGGATATTATGACTGCAAGCTTTATTGGGAGAAATTATTTTTCATTTTATCTGTTCCAAATTTCTGTAAGGAACTTCCACCTCTTCAAGAAGTTCTTCCTATTCTGTGATATGCCTGTGACTCTCAAAAACATTACTCGATGCTTACAAATCCACTAAAGAAACAGTAGGTGAATAGCAAAAGGCTTGGCTATGCAAAGATTTGTCTAATAAATACTATTGTATCCAAGGTCATTGTAATCCAGGATGACTGAGGATGGTAGTCCACATAACCCAAGTAATTTAATAATTACATTGCATGAAGTAGGAAAATTAATATAATAATAATAAAAAAGCAGAGACTAATCAAAACTATGTGGTGTTTTTTTTTTTTTTTTTTTTTTTTTTTTTTTAGTAGAAGAAATACTGAATTTGTTTGGGACAGGGGAAACAAATTTCTGCCAGTCCTGATGAGCTTCCTGGTTTCTATGTACCCATAAGGTTTAAAAACAAGCTATATATAAACTAAAGCTCAAATTTCTAAGAGGATAAAATAGAATAAACTCTTCATTCCAGTGAGGTTTTAACTGCATATATTCCCAAAAATTTGCTTTCCCTAATGCACAGTGAAATTGTTTTGATCTTTGAGCAGGATCTCAATTTTAACTCAGTCTCAATTTTTTCTGCTTCTCTCAGAATCATGTAAAATCTATGGAACTGCATAGGAGAGAATATCGATATAAATACACATCTTACATCTACAGGCTTGTAACAAACTGTCTAAGACTGCAAATCTTCTAAAGGATTAATGTATTTCAGTTAGGATTCTCTTGTGAAAGTGTTTCAAGTGGCAGGAGGACCTCATAGGATTGGACCTGTTGACCACTCTTCTCTGACCTGTTTCCAGATAAGGACTCAGCTACAGAATGATGAGATGAAATTACTGTTAAGTATCAACTGCTTAAGTATTTCAAAAAAAGCCTCTACTATTCATCATATTTGTAAGTTCTACAGCTGTTTTAAAGCCTTGAAAATTAAAACATATTAGTCTAGTGGAAATCAGTACAATTCATTTAGAACTAAGTGCAGTTCTTTCATTTACTCGTGAACAAAAACATACCAAACTTTCTTGCTTCTGAATTTTTATCATGTACTAAATTGCATAATTACTGAACGTTCTACATTAGTAAAATGTAATTTGTAATTCATACTAGTAAATTGTTTTTGCACAACCAAAACTACAAACTTAAATCTTGTCTTCCTGCCCTCTTTTGCTTATCTGCCAAAGCTGTCACACCCAGGAAGATAACTTTTCCAAATTTATTCCCCCAATGTGTAGTTTCTCTGTATGTATTACGGAGACTAGGACCCTGAAATACATGTACCCTCTGTAACACCATTTTTCTTCAGCAGACTACAGTGTTGGTCCTTTTCCAGAGTAAGTATTCTCATTTCAGCAACAGTTCCTCTCATTTTCAATCTGACAGCCACAAGCACATACACATAACTTTTCATGTTTTTTGAAAACAAAGGAAAATTATGGAAAACTATTCAATCATGAATTTGCATTTAAAAAAAAAAAAAACCAAACAAAAAACAAAAACCACCAAAAAACCCACAGCTTTACAGAAATATGCAATTTATCTTTAAATAAGGCCAGCTTGGATGGCCAGGTTGTATTTTACAGGTTCATTGAAAAACACAGATTTTTATTCTGTAAATCTTGCTTGTAGTTTGCTGTTTCCTGCTTACAGAGAAGAATGTCATAGTTAACATAGAAACATTCTTATAGTGTTTAGCATCCCTGTGATGTCCTAGCTTTTAATTTTTGAAGTTGTTTAGCTCCTTTAAGTAATCAGTTTCAGGTTACTGTTCCAGGAAATAACAATATACACTTCCAGCAGTTTATCAACCATTGCAAATTTTGACTTTTTCCTTCTTATAAAGTATGTTTGTCCTTTCTTAGGAAAACAAAAATATCTTAAAGGGACATAGTATCTTAAAAAGACTGGTCAGCCATTTTGAGAATTTACTTCTTTTTCCACCCCATTATTTAAATGAAAACAGGAGTTGCATTATTTACCACATAAGGTAACATCACAAGAAATTCTTATGCAGCAACATATTCCTTAGTTCCATTATCTTTGTAGAATGAATTTCATATAGATGCTTTTAATCACTCTAAATTTCATCCTTAAAGCCTTTGACTACATCATCAGCCTGTCATTTAATATCATAGTGCTGCGGTATCTAAATGTTTTGCTGTCATCAGCAGCAGGAGCAGGGGAAGAGCCAGAGATGCTGTCAGTGGGAAGGATGGATTCCCTTCTACTTAACAGCTAGGATACCACAGTCCTATAGATTTTTATCCCCTGCATGCATTGCTTTAGCTTAATTGAGAGCTATAAACGTTCTACCAGTAAATTTTACAATCTGACCTCTACATAACATTACAACTACTATGGACTCATGAGGTCCCCAGTAAAACCATTTTAAAAGAATTTTCTCGCATCATACAGATCTAAAGGGCTTTCAGATTTTGCCATTCAGAATTTCTCATATTTTATTTCAGTTCCCAAAAAATACTCTAAATGGACTACAATCCATTTGCTGTTTTTTCTCTTAGTCACTGTTGTATTAAATATTAATATTAATCTTTTATTAAATATTAATTTTGAAAGTTTTTTGTTCCCCATAT
Source organism: Podiceps cristatus (assembly GCA_000699545.1). Classification (NCBI taxonomy): domain Eukaryota; kingdom Metazoa; phylum Chordata; class Aves; order Podicipediformes; family Podicipedidae; genus Podiceps; species Podiceps cristatus. The sequence continues at coordinate 11,153 of KL256480.1, read as the reverse complement.
CAGTGACTGTTTATTATATTATTTGGATAGCTCTTTTTCTGGTTAAATTTCCACAAAGTATTTATATATTTTCAGCCCTTGTGACTTGGATGCCTGTTTTGTTTAGGTTTTATTTTGTACTGATAATTTAGAATATAATTTTGTACATTTCTGGGTTTTTACATGACTTTCATATAGAATTGACCTAATTCAGGCATTGAACCTTGTTGATTTGTTCCCTAATTTGCAGAGAACTAAAACATTTTGTCACTGCAATTGCACTTCCTTTTTGATCTCAGTCTACTGTGATCTTTTCCTTAATTTATTAATCATTATTTTCTAATGGATTCAGGAACATTTATTTCATTGTAATTACAGAACAGAACAGTTTTCCTCTGTCTCTTGTTCCTATTCCAACAGTAGTGGGTTTCCTCAATTGTTAATCATGCAATGAAACTAAAAATTCTGTTAATATTTTATGTTTACAATGGTGAATAAGCTTAATTCAGTCATGGATTCAAACAAAAAAGAGATATATTTTTTTAAAAGATTTTTTTGATGAATATCAGAATCCATATTGCTCAGGGTTCACATATAAAATAACTATACATTGGTTGCATTGGTTTAAGTTTTTTCATGTTGTTATAAAACACAGATTAGAAGCGCACAAATATCCCATTTTATTTTCAGAAAGGTGCAAAGAGTTGAATGTCCAGCCTGCCCATGTTTTCAGATGGAGTATGTGAGCCCCTTGGGAAGGTAAATATATCCTCAAACATATAACCTATGGGGTGTGGACCAGATCATAGGACAGAGAGGGAAGAATTTGTCAGACACAACATAAACCAAAGTTTTAGGTACAGAGAAGTCAAGCTGGGAATGACTTTAGGACTGTGAATTACAGTAGAAAATACTATAACAGTGTCAATAGAGTGGAGCAAGTTCATGAAATTAAATCTGATACCTTTCATTTCAGGAAACAGCAGGGCACAAGTAAGGTCTTATTCTAGGTAGAGAGATTCATGGTGAGGAGACATATGCAATTTATAATCTCAGAGGTAGTACCTGAAACTATGGGAGCAGTTGGCAAATAAAAAAATTCCATTTAATTCAGCTTTGCTTTGTAGTTTAAAAATGAACTAGCCATTCAGTGACTCAAGATTCCCAGATCTCATTGCAAATTATCTGCCAAACAAAAATGGCATGAATTTCATCCCAATAAGCTATTTCACAAATAAAGAATTCCAGAACTTCACCAAGGTGACAAACTCCTTGACAGCTGTTTTTTCTCATGTTATGTCTAATGTAACCAATATTTACTTGTAGTACTTGGTGATAACCTAGTTCAGCTTTAACTATGATGACTCAAGATTTTCTCTGCATCTATATAACAACAGAATGTAGACATCAGTAGATATTTTATGAAATAAAGATTGTCTTAGAAAGCAGTTATTTAAATTTAGCCTTCTTGATTTTTTTTATATTAACTAATACAATAATTAGCTTATCATCTGAGAGGAAGTAAACCGTAACTGATCAGTGACAAACAGTATTATAACAATTCCATAACTAATGAATTAATTAATAAGAATAGGTAATTATTTTTGCAAGGATAAAATACTAAATATGACATCTAATATATTAAATATCGTATGACCCCAACCTTTTGATATGTCACTTTTCTATGTTCTAACAGAGAATTGCATTTATAATCATAATACGTATGTTCACAATGGTTTACTGTTGGTATACTGGTACACAGGCTTGCATTCTGAATCAAATAGTCCAATGTAAGAATCACAACGATGGCAAGAAATGTCTTGCCATTGTTACATGATGTGTGAATTTTATCTGTCGGTTGTGCAGTTTATTCTAAATAAATGTGAATTACTAAGACTGCAACACTGCAATAAAGAAAAAGTGAATGGTAGTAAGTACAGGTTAGAGGACTAGAGGAAAGACAGAGAGGCTTCATGGTGTATTAATCTTTCCAAAATTACATGAAATAAAATATTGCTGTATTATATTTTTCTTCACAGACATTCCCTCATGTAGATCATGATACTTCTTTATTAATGATAACTATAACATAATTTGCAATTATGATTGAGTTCAAAGCCACAAAAATCAAAAGAAAATTCAAGAAATTAGAAAGTATATACTCTTTGGAAAACATAATTTTTATAATCTCTTATACAGACGTAGTTTGTTCAATATTTTATTACTTGAATTTGTAATATTCCAGCAGCTTCTGTCTGCATATCTGTGCAGGCTGGGTTTTTTTTTGGAAGCAGGGTTAGTTTTTCGGGTTGGTTTGTTTGTTTGTTTGTTTTTCATTTGCAAGCAAATATGTACAGAGTTTTCCACATCTGTTCAAAATTTTAGCTTTAGTCCTTAAATCTCATTAACATTTACACACAATTATGTCTATCTATCTGTCTTAAAATTTCTTTTGTAATGATAATATGGGAAAAAAATAATAGAAAATGTTCATACATATGAACACGTAAAAGCAGAATAAGTAGAAGAAATTGAACTCTGGGAAGTAGTGAGACAATAGGAAGTGAAAATGGTCGGCAAAAATTCAAATGTAACTATAAGTATACTAAAGAAATTAATTTAATGGCTTTGGATTTTATTTAATATTCTGTCTATTTTGTTTAATTAGAATGCTGTTCTAAAGCTTCCTAGGAAACCTTAAAAATCATATTAATTTTGCAACAGCAAAAGCCATCTGAAACTACATTAGAAGGAAGGATAAGAGTATTTGAAATTTTGGCTAGGTTGGAAAATGAAATACTGTCATGTCCTTCAAATAGTTTACCCATGTCTGGGAGAATAAATAGTTCAGCTGAAAGCTAAGTAGGATAAAGGCAAGTTGTCTTCTTGATTACCTCACATCAATATAGAAAATTATAATGGAAATTAAATTGTTTACTTGACTTTATGCTTTTAAATTCACCTTTGCCTTAATTAAGATTATAGGGCTATACCCTGTGTTTGTGTGCATTTATCCTTGTATGTTTACAATGAAAAGACAGAAAAGCTTAATGATAAGTGGTACAGTGAGTTCTGGCATGAACTTTTGGTGCAAATGCAGCTTGATATATTACACTGGTAACTCCTGGATGTGAGCTAATTGACCTACTGTTTCAGCAGAGGCATTTTGATTCCATTTTTGTGCATGAGAATTTTTAAAAAATGGCATTCTGACAAAAGATCTAGTTGATAGAAATACAGTAAAAGACAAAGTTGAATTTGTACTGGATGTTTATCTTCATATATTTCTTTATAAAGCCACATACTAAACAGAATCTGACCCTTTAAAACATACACAGATTTTGTTTGGAACAGTGTCTTAGTGTAGACAATTTATTTCTGCTTAGGAATAAATGTCCTGTAAAAAGAGACTATGTGTCTTTTATTGCAGAGCTTGTTCCACCCTTCCCCTTCTGTCAAAGGCAAAAGCAGAATAGTGAGTGAGAAATGTTTCTTTGCATAGATATGCCCGTGGATAAGGGGGTATGCCTTTTATTTTCAAACTGGAGAAGAAAATTCTCCATAATAAGCATAAAAAGCTTATCAAAGCTGTACAAAAGGAAATATTTTATTTTCAATTACTATAATTCTTCATATTTTTTCAATATAACAATTGAATGCATTTTTATACAACGACAGCAACCAACACTTATTAAATAGAAGTCAATGCTACCAAAAATACACACTTGTAATTTCCTTGTTTTAGAATATATCATTGTAAACATTGACATAAAGAGAATCAGGACAGAAAGGAATGTATATGATCACCGTCTAACAAAAACACAGAAGAGTCATTGGTTCATATTAGATAATTAAATATAGCAGTCACATTGATACAGTGCCTGGATAGAAACTTGCAAATCATAATACATGTTCCAAACAAACTAAAAGGGAAGAGGATTTAGCATATTTTTTTTTTTTTTTAAAAAAAAAAAGAAGCATTCTTCATAACTTTATAATAACAAATTAGATTGTTATATATGTAAATAATTGCAAAATCATTAATTATTTTTTTAAAATTACTAACACCCTCCTCACCCAGCATCTTGAAGAAATAACAGTAATATATCTGTTTCAAATTATTCCAAAAATAGTATGCGTATTGATGACTTCCAATAGCTGACTTCTTTATTTTTTAAATATTTTTAACACTGAAAGACCTTTTTTTTTTACTGAAATACTTTTATTTATTAACATACACCTCAGAATTATTAGCTATGCTTCCATTTTAAAACGTTACTTATTCAGTGATTACTTCTTATTCCAGGGTAGTTACTCATGAGCCATTGCTTTTGCAAGCCACCAAAATTGCATTTTTTTCAAAACTATTTCCTAGTTTATACACTGAGCATAATGTTATATGGTATGGAATATCCCTTTTGCCAGTCTGGGTCAGCTGTCCTGGCTGTGCTCCCTCCCAGCTTCTTGTACACTTCCAGCTTTCTCTCTAGTAAGGCAGGAGAAGCTGAAAAATTCTTGTCTTACTATAAGCACTGCTTAGAAACAAATGATCAGTGGGGTATCACAATTATCCTCATCCTAAATTCAAACCACAGCACTATACCAGCTATTAGGAAGAACATTATCCTAGCCGAAATCAGGACAATATCCACCCCCTATTCTAGATCATCTACATCATGCCCAGGTCCCACACTTTCCAATACATTCCAATTAATCACCACCACTTCTCCTGTTTCTTGATATATACATGCAGATGGGTTTGCCTCAGCGCTGCCAGTTGCTCTGCTTCCATTGCTGCAGCCACCCCCACAGGGCAGCTGCCACCAGCCATGAGTCAGTCTAGAGGTAGAGCACTGGCTACTTTTCTCATTTGGCAGTATCTAAAGCCAGCTGGATGGATTTCACCTCTGCAAACTGACTCAATTCATCTTCTTCAGCAGTTTTTGCAACTTGTATAGGACTCCATAAAGCAGCCTTCTACTTTCCATCCTTTCCTACAATACGACAGGACCTATCAGTGAACATAGCATATTGCTTTTCGATTTCTGGTAGTTTATTATACAGTGGGGGCTCTTCAGCACACCCCACCTTTTCCTCAGCTGGCATTTCAAAGTCTTTGACTTCTGGCCAGTCCATGATCACTTCCAAGATTCCTGTGTGACTGGGGTTTCCTATTTGAGCCCATTGTGCGATCAGTGCAACCTACTTACTCCATATGGCATCAGCCCAGCAACGGCAGTTGGGGTTCCCGGAGGAGCTGTGCTTCAGTACCAACCACCTCTGAAGCAGTTCGAACCCCTTTATATGCTGCCAGTATCTCTCTTTCAGTTGGAGTGTAGTGGGCCTCAGATTCTCTGTATCCCTGACTCCAAAACCCCAGGGGTCAACCTTGAGTCTCCCCTGGTGCTTTCTGCCAGAGGCTCCAGGTAGGGCCATTCTCCCTGGCTGTGGTGCAGAGCACATTTTTTATATCTTGCCCTGCCCAAACTGGTCCTAGGGATGCTAATGAACTATCTATCTCCTGTTTAATTTGTTCAAAGGTTTGTCATTGGTCAGGGCATCATTTGAAATAATTATTCTGGTCGCTTCATAGAGAGGGTTTACAGTCAGACTGTAATTTGGAATGTGCATTCTACAAAAACCCACAACACCTAAGAAAGCTTGGGTTTCCATTTTGTTAGTTACACAGCTGTTATTTTGTTGAACGAATCTATTGGGATCTGACGATGTCCATCTTGCCATTTTATTCCTAAAAACTGGATCTCCTGAGCAGGTCCCTTGATCTTACTTTGTTTAATGGTAAAACCAGCTTTCAGAAGGATTTGGACTATTTTCTTTCCTTCCTCAAAAAACTCTTTGGCTGTGTTGTCTCACACACTGATGTCATCAATGTGTTGCAGGTGTTCCAGAGCTTCCCCCTTTTCCAGTGCAGCCTGGATCAGTCTATGGCAGATGGTGGGGCAGTCGGTTCCAGGTGTACTGGACATCCCCCCCAAGTGAAAGCAAACTGTGGCCTGCGCTCTGCTGCCAAAGGGATTGAGAAAAACGCATTGGCAATATCAATTGTGGCATGCCACTTGGCTGCCTTGGACTCCAGTTCATAATGAAGTTCTAGCATGTCTAACACGGCAGCACTCAGTGGCGGTGTGACTTCATTCAAACCATGATAGTCTACTGTTATTCCCCACTCTCCATTAGACTTTCTCACTGGCCATATGGGACTATTAAAGGGTGACTGAATCTTGCTGATCACTCCTTGGCTCTGCAGTCGATGAATCAGCTTATGGATGGGAATTAGGGAGTCTCGGTTGGTGTGATATTGCTGTCAATGTAGCACTGTGGTATCGGTTGGTACATGTTGTTCTTTGACCCTCATCAACCCCACAACAGAAGGGTCCTCTGAGAGACCAGACAAGGTGGACAGCTGCTTAATTTCCTGTCTCCAAGGCAGCCGTACCAAAAGGCCATAGGTACCATCTTGGGTCCTTGAAATACCCTCTCCTGAGGCAGTCTGTTCCAAGGCTTCACAGAGCTTCTGGGCCATTCACAATGGGGTGCCTTTGCCACTCATTCCTAGTTAGACTCTCTTAAGCTTCCAATGCAATTAGCTGTGGGGATCCCCCTGTCACTGCAGAAATAGAGGTAGTTTCTACCCCTTCATAGCTTGATGTCATTAGAGTACACTGCACACCAGTGTCCACAAGAGCCTTATCTTCCCTTGGGTCTGATGTGCCAGGCCATCGAATCCACACAGTCCTGTAAACTCAGTTGTCCCTTTCCAACACCTGACTGGAGGAAGGGCACCTCTAGTCCTTGTCATAGTATTTGTTACTCACTTCTTGTAAATACAAATCCCTTCAAGAGGATCAGAAGTAAGATCAGCCCTTCTAGTGTGTGTGGGGAACTGCCCACTGGAAACCAGAGTGGCAATTTTCCTGGAAGAACACCCTCTTGTGCTTTTTTTATTCCCCAGGTCATTACAGCCAACTGTAATATGGCACCTCTCCTTCTGGGAGATGAGCTGTAAGAAGGTTCATCAGGGCCTCCTCCCTCCTTTGCTCAGGACCTGCTTTTAGGCTCAGGCCCTGCCCCCTGCTTGAGCTCCATTGCAGGGTGCCTGTGCCTGGCCATATACTTCCCTGATCCTACATATGGATCCTGTCTTGCAAAATTCACATCCTGGCTTGACCTTTGTAGCGGGTTAACCTTGGCTGCATGCTGGGTCCCCGCCAAGCTGCTCTACCACTCCCCCTCCTCAGAGGGACAGGGTGGTGGTGGTGGGGAAATAAGATCGAAAAAAACTTGTGGGTCAAGATAAACTCAGTTTAATAAAGCAAAAGCAATGGTCGTGTGTGGAAGCAAAGGAAAACAAAAGATTTATTCTTTACTTCCCATCAGCAGGCGATGTCCAGCCACTTCCCCGGAAACAGGGTTTCAGTACGTGTAGCAGTTGCTCCAGAAGGCAAGCATCATAGTAATGAATGCCCCCTGCCCTCCTCCTTTCTCTTAACTTTTATTGCTGAGAAGACATCATATGGTATGGAGTATCCCTTTCATTAGTTTGGGTCAGCTGTCCTGGTTATGTTGCCTGCCAAGATCTTGCCCACCCCCAGCCTGGTGGCTTTTGGGGCTGAGAGAGGGGAAATGTTGGATAGAAAGCCTTGATGCTGTGCCAGCACTGCTCACCAGTAGCCAAAACACTGGTGTGTTATCAATAACTTTCTAGCTACCAATACAAAGCACAGCACTGTGAGGGCTGCTATGGGGAAAATTAACTCCATTACAGTCAGACCCAATACAGCTTCAGACCTTTCTCAACACTTTGGACTCATTTGGCTACCTTGACTCTTGTCTGAACCTGGTTAGTGTCATTGCAATGTCTCTGTTCAGGGGCAATTGTGGGCATGAACTTCCCTGAGGAGCTGAGTACTACTGGTGAACTTGGGGCCTGACACTCTTAGGGCTCTGCCCTAAACTCAAGAAATATTTTGAATAACATCTTTAGAAAGCCAGGTAATTTTAAGGATTAACAGTTAACAGAAAAAACTTTTACCTCAGATGAAGATTAATAACTTATTATTTTCCTTCCTTCACTACACTATGCATTAAAATTATCACTGACCTTGTTAAATACTTTTATGAGTCAGTGAATATATCTGTCACCAAAAAGAATAGTGGGCTATTTATTTATTTATTTTAGCATGGTCAAAAGAACTGTTTACTCTTCCTATGATAGTAATCAGCAGATTATATTATGGAATGACTTATGTTTAATTTATTTAGTCAATATTCAAATTAGATGGAAAAATATTCATTTCAGAAAAGCTGCATCCATGTGTAAAAAGATCCCCTGTGAAACATGAATCTCAGTCCTTAAAAGAGGAGCAACAGTATTCCATCATCAGACCTTAAGTCAGTCATTAAATATGCACATGCACATGCATTAAAAAGCACATTGATAATCCAAATAAGCTATCTGGTTATCTGGTCTTTGGTGATGTATAAATATACTACCTTTTTTATTTCTTTTTTTTTTTTTTTTTTCCTGTGGAGTATTAGAAATAAACACCATACACAGCAATAACTGTTGCTTACTAAATATGAGTGATATATACCAGATGATTAACTGAGTGTTAACAATTATCTGATTATCTTGATTAGATTTTGACATAAATAATATATGCATTATTTAAATTTCTTTCCTATATTCTAAAAATATAATTACTATATGGTTGGATGTTATGAATAACTGTTAAATGGTATCTATGCTCAGGAATATTGACATAACTCACTGCCTGTAAATATTGATCACTCTTAACCATTTTATCAATCCATTTGTAAGGTAGTTTTTATAAGTGACAAGAGCACTAGCCTGGAAAACATGCTCTAAGAAAAAACTCCTGGGTTTTTATTCTGTGTATTTCAGTCTCATTCAAATATCTGGGAAGTCTAGTACTTTTTTCCTAGGGTTCCTTACTTTGTCTGTGATTGCTATAAATTGCAACTGAAACACTGAATATTCACAAATAAACTTATAAAATGATAAGAAGTGACAGTTAAATCAACTGACAGATTTCGTTTGCAAGGTTATTTGCAATTTCCATCTTGTCTTATTCACCTGAATTCAAACAATTGTCAAGACAAAATAACGCTTCTTTGACAGGTTCTCTTCTGAGATAAGGCCCTTCTATGGATGTTTTGCAAGGACAATGATATTGATATTTTCATGGATTCATTAAATGCATCTTTTTTGTTGATACTTTTACTTGGAGTTTGACTTTTATTATTCTCCTCTTTAGTGGAGGAGTTAATTCAAATAAAAGGAGATAATAATTTGATATAGATTTCCAAGCTGCAGGAAGAATATTATGAGCTATTTGCTCCTACTTGCTCCTTGCATATCTAGTACAGGAAACTGTCCTTGCAGCACACACACGTGGAGTGAGATTACCCAGGGAGATTGGTAAGAAAAGGTTTAATAAGAAGATAGAAGATAGAACAAGACTGCAGTGTTCAGGTGCAGGTGTCAGCCAGACATGTGTGCAGATCAGCCCCATTTTAGATGTAACTGGCCCCTTTTGTATCTTTTTTTGCCTACTCCCATTTTGTTCCTCCCCGTTTCCACTCTCCCCAGCACATCTCCCCAGGGGTTGGATAGGTCTGTGGGTTCTTGTACTCCCGAAGGCCAGGGTCTCCCCTGGTTTACAGTCTTATCAATTGCAAAGTCTAGGTTGATCTTCCTGGAAGTAGTGTCTGTAGTTTCTTGATAACCCATCAATTATTGAGAGCAGGATTTTTGTTTTTTGTCATTGTCTCTACATTTGCTTTGTCAGGTCTGTGTGGCTGTGTATTTTGTTTCTGATTTCCTCTTTTTCCCTTAGTTTCCTAATTGACCAGGTCCCAAATCAACTTTGCAGCCCTCATCAATTAGTGTGACTAAACATGTTTTGTTCTCATCACTGTCTCCCTTACTGTTTGTCTCCCAGGTTTGTGTACCTGTACGTTCTTGTTTATGGCTTCCTCCTTTTCTTTATTATCCC